>CAUYQG010218923.1:0-10885 GCA_963574415.1 Tarsius wallacei
TGTTTCACACATGTATTTGTTATTATAATTTCAATTATATGCAGATTTTACTGATTAATAGATTACAGGTTATTTGAAAGTGTTAAGTTTATAGCATTTTTATGTCAACTGCCATGGAAAATACAAGTAATATAATGTGAAAAAAAAAAAAGTAGAAAAGCATTTTTCTTCATGATTATCTCTGAATTTTCTGTGAGGACCTTAAATGATGAAACCTAAAATGTTTTGAAACATTATGGAGTGTTATAGCAGTTAAAGTTTTTATTTTTAATGCATATTGGTGTGTGGAGACGAAAACAACACTTTACTAAATGACAGTTATGCCACCCTTACTGTAAGCTCTTTTCCTATCTACTCATTTAGTCCTCACAACAATGCAGAGTTGTAAGTACAATCATCTTTCAAATTATAGGTGAGAAAGCTTACCTTTAACAGACTGAAAAATAAACAAATGCCTGATACATTATATTTTGGAAACGACACCAAGATTCAATCCCACATGTTTTATGAAAGTCATTGAAGCAGGAATTGACTTCTCAGTAATATGCTTATGAACTTGTGACTTTGAAATAACTGTTTTAATAGTTAATTCCTTTAACTAGCCCCCAAATTATTGCCCAATTTACTATTATTTATGGGCTGTAATTTTTAAAAAAAACATTTTTTACTAGAAACCTACTAGGAAGGCACATTGGAGGGCAAAAATTGAGTAACTTAGAGTTTCTTTCCAAAAAGTTTACAATCTTGTGATCATTGTTACTTTTACACAGGACAGTTGTTGGTTTCTGAAAAGTTGTGAACAAATACTATATAATTGCTTGTATTGCTTTTTGTTTCTGTTTTTGAGATTTTACTTAGGAAACCACTTCCATAATCCTTTCATCAGTGTTCTTCATTTACTTTTTCACAAAAAAAAGTATATAAGAATTTTACTGAATCAGAAAGTTCAATATAAAAAGAATTATGATTTTCTTTCATCAATAATTTAACATAATTTCTGTAAAAATTATATATGTGAGCATTAGTAAACATCTTACTTTAGAAAAAACAATGTTATTTGAGTTATCCAAAAGAAATATAAGGAAGGTTAGCAAGTGACATGGAATCATTTTATCCTTGCTTTTTAAAAAGTTGACTACAAGAATGAATATCAAATTGTTTTTCTTTATAGACATCAATACATCCAGGCTATTTGTAAGAACCTGAAGCAAGAAAAAAACGCAAGCAACTTAATTGATGGTTGCTCCATTTCTAAGGTTGATTCAAGTCCCCCAGGAAACTGATCAATATCAGGCAATCTATGTTTTAATCCAAGACTACAAAGCATCATAGAAGCAGGAACACTTTTATATCTATGAATATTTGTTTTCTTTATACAAACCTGACTTTCTGTTTAATAAACTATGTTCAGATCTGTTTATTCTCTTTGTCTGATAAATTCACACAACTATTGTATAATTTCAAAGTATGACTTTGCTTGTTATTATTGAGAAATAGCATAAAGGGCTACTTGATCAGGAAAGGAGAGAACAGAATATGTAAAAGTATGTTTCAGTGTATTGCCTTACTGTGTAACTGCACTGAATGTGCCACATTGCAGCATTTTGTTCACTCTATTTTTTTCATTTATTTTATTAAGTTCTCTTTTTTAGGCACCTTTCTTTATATCTGTTTCCTAAAATGCATACTGTCTCTCATTTTAACATCTGCTTCACGTATTTCCTATAATCGTCTCTACAAATACAAATTTAAAGAATGTAACTTATTTTCTTATTAAAATATAGAGCCCAATGTTCTTCTCTTTTCAAATATACGATTTTAAATCTTACCCTTTATCCATAAGTCCCATTTTTGGGTTAAGGTAATCAGAGGAGACATAAGAGCAACATACTCAAATAAATCTTAGGACAGAGTCACGTACTTGGTGAATTGTTCTCCATTCATAAGACCACAACAATTAAACACTATGTCTTCAATGTAGATATTTAGTATTTCTATAATGAGGAAACTTGATTCAGTTTACCTTAAATCTTACGCAATAATAGAGATTGACAAACATTTTATTATCATCTTTATAAGACCACATATCCTGCAATGTATCCATATACAATTAAGCTCAAAACAAACAAATGTAGATGGTAAATAACTGAAAGATATTAGGAAAAGCTTTGAGGAATCAGCTCGCTTATCCCCTGTGCGAATGGCCATCACCACAGTGACAGTCATCCTTTCTTGGACTTCACAAGAATTGCTTGCCTGTGGAAGAATGACAATGTTTTTCATCCAGTCCCTAAACTTGGAAAGACATTAAGTCAAATATTCACAAGTGCCAACTTCAAAGCAAATTTTCCATGGTAACCATACCTCAAAAGCGGGTGGCTGCAGATTTTTGCCAATTAGCAACTCCAAAGGGTGCTATTAGTTCCTTCAAAAACATAAGGGACATGGTTTTCATCTGTGATTGTTATTCCTCTTTTAGAGCATGCCGCGACAAAAGAGGTGCACACAGCAGCACACCGTTCAGTTCTCACTTGTAATCAGACAACTGGTTCATAAAGGGGACAGTGCATGTTGTGGTGTAGTACATTTCAACAAAGAATAATTGCCCCCGTTAAATCAGCAGCACGAGCCAGCCGACTGTGCCACGCCAACAGCAAGTCGAAGTCACATTTAGCCCCTAGACTATGTACTTTTCTTGTAGTGCCTACCGTCTAGGCTATGGGCTAAGATTACATGACACACATATAATGATGAACACAGAAACCTGGTCTAGTTTAAGAATTTTTCTCCATAATTAAGCATTGACTACATATTGAATTGCAATTACATGAATATTCCATTTCCGTCTTTTTCATTTCATTTCATCCACTTTTCTTAAAATCTTGTGACACTTTTCCTCCTTCAAATGATGTTCTGTTTGACTGAGAGTGTCAACCATAATTACACAATGACTATGACTTGATGTATTAGTAGAGATGATTTTATGGACCACAACCAAACATTATTTGTTTTATTTAAAAGTATTTTACTTATTATTGGCAAAGATGAAAAGCAGTTTGTTTCCTTATTATTGGCAAATAATTCCCATTCAGAAAAGAGATTGCACTATCGTAGGAATAGCATTGTTGATTTCGAGGTACACTTTAAATGGTTTGGGTAAGACTGCCACAATGACAACTAAGTATGGAGAACACTAATGCTATTAAAGTGATGGATTATTGTGACACAGTCCTAAAATTAAGAAAGTAACCGTATCTCACCCAGACCAAAAACTGCAGATATTCAAAATTACTGAAGAAGAAAACCAATTCCAAGATAATTTGATTAAAAATCCCCTTTGAAAATCGGGCCTCTCTTTCTTTACCAAATGTGCTTTTTCCACTTAACTCTCCATAAAATAATATAAATAACCTAGACTGAACGCTAATTATGAAGAAGCTCTCTTAATATGAGATCTCAACCCAACAAACTGTCACAAATGAAATATGTGGAAAAGGCCTGTTAGTTTTCGAGTTCTGCTTTAATTACGGCAAAAGCAGCATTTTAATCGCATCCAAGATAGGCAGAAAGGAGGAGTGGCAATTCATATGTGCCCTTTTATCTTAGCATTTTTATTTCACAATGTGTATGTATAATTGTGGAACTGCACACTTTCCATTTGCTTCGAAGATTGCAATATTACATTGCATGTAGAATCATTTATAGATTAGTGCTCCATGTGTGTATATCACAGAGAGCAGGTAAATACCTTGGGGAGGAAAAACAAAAGATGTTAATGAGGCTAAGAGAGAACACCTGCAAACAATAAAAGCTCCAAGAAATGCCAGGTGTCCAAAGGAAAGGTGTTGATAATGTTAGAGGATTCTGTTACTCTGACATATCTATTGCTGAGACCGTAAGTTAGCAAACCCACTGTTCTGTGCTTATATTTTTGTGATCAGAACACTTAACATCCACCCTCTTAACAATTTTGAGATATGCAGTATATTGTCATTAACTATGGTTATTGGGACAGATTTCTTGAACTTCCTCCTGTCTAAAATGCTGTGACCTTTTTTTTCTGTTTTTACAGGATTTATTGAGAAGACAGAAAAGCTTCCACAGTGGAAGGGGGACCGAAGGCGTTGCCAATGTTGTTTCTTTGACCAACATCTCTACGATGTTCCCAAAAGAGCATCGTATTAAGAGATTACCTCCATCTGAAGATAATGACTTTTTTAAAAAAATACAAGAACCTGCTCCTAGCAGATCCAGGTGTATTTGGCTCAAATAAGCAAAAAGAGAGCGCGCCATTTCTCTTATGTTAAACAAGAATGGAACTTTCGATGGGGACTTTTTTACTTTTTTACTGCATTCTGCATTCTGGGTATCTAATGGTATTGATACATTGGCCTCTGCAAATCATAAAAATGAATTTTAATAAAACTCCTTGTTTTGTTTTGTTTTTAAGCAAGTATACTCACCATGTCTCTAGGAAAAAGTAAAGGTTATGTTAGAGATTTATTTTTAAAGATCAGCTCCTAGCTAACTTGACCAATTTAGGTCCATCAGATAAAGGATATAGTAAATAAACATATTAAATCTTATGCCAAGTTAGGTTTAATTTTGTTATTTCTTGATGTATTTCTTCCTAAAATTTTTTTTGGTAAAATATCTGTGGCAGATTTTCAAATAGATGTTAATAAGTTTTGTCTATTTAAAAATGAAAATAACATAATAAAAAATATGTTAGGTAGGAGAACGGACAGCTACCGTTTTTCAAAAATGAAAGTTTACTTTTGCATCGTTTAACTTATGCTTTAAAATAAAGTCTGAAAACAATCATTTTTCTTAGTCTTCCTGCCATCTAACTACCGTGCAATGAATATTTACAATTAATTTAATTTTTTTCTCAATACCTCGCAATATCTTAAGATGTTTAAAATATTGCTTTTTGCAAATATAATCTTAAGATGAAACATGAAAAAGAACGCAAACTCCATGAGAAAAACCCTTGGATAATCTGTGGCAGTGTGCGTACCCTCTATTTTTTGATGATGACTAGACGCTTGCCTTGATAGTGACAATAATTATTTTTATCTGTTATTAATGACAGTGGTGATAAAATTGACTCTAGTCACAATTGCTTACTTTATTCACTCTACATATCACAATGTATACCTAGAGTTTGCAGGAGACTGTGCTAGCTGTTTGAAACATAGCTAGAAACATGACAGATATAATTATTTTCTCACAGAGTATTTCATCAATGTTGAGAAAAAGATGTGAACATGTAATTGCAATGATGAAAGAGGAACTGCAATTCACTGTAAGAGTAGGTAATGATAAGAGCTAACTGCGTCTGCTGGGTCAAGGAAAGTCCCTTCTTAGGCAAAAATGTTTCAGTTAAACTTGGAAGAGACGAGAAGTTTAACTTAGTAGAGAAAAATAGTGAATATTGGCAGAAAGAAAAGCAGATAAGGTTTAGGAGCATGACAGAAATCCTGTTATTCTACGCCTCAAAACAATGGTAAGTATGGTTCTAACTGGAGCACTGAGGACTATTGAAATTAATGAGGTATGACAATAGGTAGATTTCCAAGCATAGGGAATCTTATAGTTTACAAAAAGTATGATAGAATTTATGCCAAGGATCATGGTAAGTGAAAGAAATGATTTAAAGATGATTCTTTAAAAGTTTATATTTTCTAAAGTGTCCTGAATGACTAGATAGGCCTGGATGAAGAACAATTCAAACATGGTATCAGTCAGATGGTGTAATATTTGTCCAAGTAAGAGATCGTCATGACTTTGACTGAGTGGGTGGCATTATGGAAGGAGATAAAGTGATACATTTGAGAGAGATTGTCAATTTGGCTGGGCTGAGGAATGGGATGCCGGGATGGCTGGTAAAACATTATTTCTGAGTATGTCTGTGAAGGCACTTTCAGAAGAGATTAGCATTTGAATCAGTAGTCTAAGTAAATGTGGGCAAGCATCATACAGTATCCTTGAGGGCTAGAATGGGACCAAAAGTCAGAGAAAGAAGAATTTGGTCTCTCCTTTCTAGACATAGAACATCCATCTTCTTCTGCCCTTGAACATTGAAACGCATGGTTTTGGGGCCTCCGGACTCTGGGACCTTGACCAGCGAGGCTCCCTGCTCATTTCCCAGCCTTCAGTCTTGGATAGAATAACACCACTAGATTTCTTGATTCTTTAGCTTGCAGACAGCGGGTAGTGAGAATTCTCAGCCTCCAAAATCTTGTGAGCCAATTCCTGTTTCTTTGAAGCATTCTGACTAATGCAATTTGTGAATTAGACATGGTAGAATTGAATGTAAATTTAATGAATGTGTGGTGAAATGAGATAATGCTGATAATATATGCTCCTAGTGTTCCACCAATTACAAATAAGTGGTCCTGGTATTTTGATGGAAATTGCATTGAATCTGTAAATTGCTTTTGGTAGTATCTTCACTTTAACAATAGTAATTCTTCCAATCCATGAACATAATCTATCTTTCACTTGTTTGGTGTCCTCTGCTATTTCATTCATCAAAGTTTTATAGTTTTCCTTGTACAGAGCTTTCACTTCTCTGGTTAGATTGATTTCTAGGTATTTTCAAATTTTTGTAGCTATTGTGAATGGGATTACTTACTTGATTTCTTTTTCAGATTTCTCAATGTTGTTGTATATAAATGCTACTGAGTTTTATTTGTCAATTTTGTATTCTGCAGTTTTACTGAATTTGTTTAACAGTTCTAGGAGTGTTTTAGTGGAGTCGTTCTTGAGGTAAAAGATCATATAATCTGTAAACAAGGCTAATCTGAGTTTTTCCTTTCCAATTTGGATACTCTTTATTTTTTTTTTTTTTCGTGCTTAATTTTTCTGGCCAGGAATTCCAGTATCACATTGTATAGCATCAGTGGAAGTGGGCACCATTGACATTCTTTACAGAAACTGAAGAAAAACTCTAAACCATATGTGGAACCACAAAAGGCCCTGGGTAGACAAAGGTATTATGAGCAAAAAGGACAAACTGGAAGCATCACATTACCTGACTTCAAAATATATTACAAAGCTATGGTAACCCAAATACTGTGGTACTGACCTAAAAACAGACATGTAGACCAACAGAACAGAATATAGATTCCAGATATAAATCCACACAATTACAAACAACTCACCTTTAATGAGAACTGCCAAGAACTTAAAGTGGGGGGCAGTCTTTTTCATCAATGGTGCTGGGAAAACTGGATAACTATGTATAGAAGAATGAAACTAGACCCCCATCACTCACCATACACAAAATTCAAATAAAAATGGACTAGTGACTTGAATCTAAGACCTGAAACTATAAAACTATTAGAAGAACACTTGGGGAAATGCTCCAGGACATTGGTGTGAGCAAAGATATTTTAGGTAAGACTCAAAAACACAGGCAACCAAAATGAAAGCAAGCAATTGGGATTACATTTAGCTAAAAGACTTCTCCACAAGAAAGGAAACAATCAATAAGAAAAAACAACCCACAGAATGAGAGCAAATACTTGCAACCCATTTATCTGTCAAGGGATTAATAATCAGAAAATATGAGGCGTTGAAACAACTCAATAACAAGTTATTATTACTATTATTATTGTTATTATTGTTGTTGTTGTTGTTGTTATTAAGCCAATTAAAAATAGGCAAAAGATCTGACCAGATATTCTTCAGAAAAAGATATATACATAGCCAACAGGTATTTTAAAAGATGCTCAACATGTAATCATCAGAAATATTCAAATGAAAACCATAATGTAATGTTGTCTCCCTCCAGTGACAATAGTTTGTACCAAAAAGACAGGCAATAACAGATGCTGGTGCAGATGTGGAGAAAGGGGAACCTTTGTACACAGTAGATGGGAATGTAAGTTAGTGCTGCCATTATGGAAAACAGTGTGGAGGCTCGCCAAAAAGCTACAAATATAATTTCCATATGGTCTAGAAAATTCATCGCTGAATATGTATATAAAAGAAAGAAAATAAGTTTATCAAAGAGACACCTTCACTCTTGGGTTTATTGCAGCACTGTTCGCATTAGCCAAAATATGAAATCAACCTAAGTACCCATCCACAGATGAACAGATAAAGAGAATGTAGCATATATACATGCAGTGGATATTACTCAGCCATAAAAAAGAACAAGATTCTGTGAATGGAACTGGAGGCTTTCATCTTAAGCAAAATCACAAGAAGATAACTATCACATGTGCTCACTCATTTGTGAGAGCTAAAACAGTTGAACTTACGAAGATAGGAGATTAGTGGTCACCAGGGGTCACCTGGGGATGGGAGGCGGGATGAAATGAAAAAAGAATATAAATGTATTTATTATCGCTGAACTGTACGCTTAAAAATGGCAAAGTTGGTAAATTATATATATAAATATTCACATGCATAATATATATAAAACCTCAGTGAAATAATTAAATAGATGGTTTTGCGGTTTACTAAGATAAACTTTTGCAGAAATGAGGGCCATATGAAGACAACAAAAGGAGTTCTTTGAGTTTGTACTTGTCTTCAGGTTTATTATGAGTCTCCAAATGAAAATACTGATCATGTGCATCAAAATATACATCTGGAGTCTGTGAGTGAATTACAAGCTGGTATGAGTTAAAGCAAAAGTAAGTTTTGCTTAGAAAGCCAGTGGGAGAGACGAAATGGTGACCGGAGTCTCTGTGGATGATGCACGGAATCATGCTAACAGGAACAAAAAGGGGAGTGGTACTTTCCTGAAGCTGGCCTCTCTAATTAAGTAGCAGGGAGCACATGCGCATCATTTTTCTGCCATGGAGGTAAAGGTCAGAATGGAATCGGTTGCAGAGTGAAGAACAATAACGGAATGAAGACATCGCCAATAACTAGAGAGGAGCATGAAATCTGTGTATGCTTCCGACTCTGCTTTTCCGACGCTTTTTAGATTGGGTTTGCACTGTTTTAATATGTCGAAAACCTGTGATGACTTTAATAATTTCACCGATGGAAAACTGAAGTTGAGAATTCCAGAGAAAGCCCTGTCCATAGCACCCTAGTACTTAAGGAAGGAGCATGCTTAAAAGCATGAACAGGTGCAAGACAGTTTTTAGTTTGGGTGGCAGATGCGAAAGTGTTTTTATTAAATGTCTTCAATTTCTTTCGGAGACGTCGGAGGCAAAGTCAGTTTTAAGAGCGAAAAGATATGCAAGAAGTTTCGAAAAGAAGGAAGATTCCTTATTATAGCCACTATGGAGATTCAGATAGATAGATAGACAGACAGGCAGGCGGGCAGACAGAAAATAAACACGAGAATGGGTCGCTGCTCAGTCAGTGTTTTCCAGAGATTATTCTTATTCCTCTCTTGCCTCCTGTTTTCTGTTGAGGGAAGGGAGGGAGAAAGGGAGGGAGGGAGAGAGGGAGGGAGGGAGGGAGGGAGGGAAGGAAGAAAAATATGAGTAGGAACATCAGAGCCTGCACAGTGCAGAGGGAATAAATTCACAGAATTAGTTCAAACTCGCCCTTCAAAAATAAGTAATTGACAAAGTAAAGAACCACCACAGTTGGTGGTGGTGGTGATGGGGTATGTGTCAGTGTTCAGAGTTGCTACACGATAGCATTTCAATTAATATAGTTCAGTTTTCTGCATGATGTTAGGAGATCTGTCGAGACATAAAAATGTGACCCATATACAGGTGGAAAAGAAGACAACAGAAAATGTATTGTCTTTAGTATTGTGTTATGGAAAAATTTTATTAGTAGGCTAATCAAATTTGGTACTGAAGAAGTGAGGTGCCTCAGGCAAGATTAGCTAAAATAAGAGGAAGTGACACTGCAACTGATGAGAGGCTGAAAGAGCGGTGAGGTACATGCTAGATCAAAAGCTGAGATTTCCCTGAGGGGGTTGTTGGCATGGATAGGGATGCTAATGGTGCTTCAAGTGTGGGCTAATGAAGAAAAGAAAAGCACTAAAGAGAAAGACTCCAACTCAGAGAACCAAAAAAAGAGAAAGTCTTTATCATTTTAGAAACACGTGTTATCGTGAACAGAATGTTTGTAGAACTATCAATGTTAACAGTAATTCTGGTGAGGTCTCAGACAAGAATGAGAAACGGATCACTGGAAACTGAAAGAAAGGCGATCTTTGCTTTAAAGTTGTAAAAAACTTGGCTAAATTGCTTTCTATTGTTTTGTGGAAGGTCGAACTTGTGAGTTAATAAAACCGGATATTTAGCCGAGGACATTTTTAAGCAAAGTGCTGAGGGAATGACTTGGTGTCTCCTGACTATGATAGAAAACTGTCAAATTAGAGAGATAAATTGAAAGAACTCTTACACAAAAAGGAACCAGAATTTGAAGATTTGGAAAATTCTCAGCCTATCCATATTACAAAAAATTAGAGAGGGCAGAGTAATCATCTTATAAGGAGATTATTGCAAATGTACACCAGAGATTTAATCAGTGACCTCTGCTGAAATTTGGAATGAGATTACGTCATCACAGACACTACCAGTTTGTACTAAAGTGGGTAGAGAAGGAAGATGGAATGAAGAAAGGCTGTGGGACTTCTGTAGTTCTACAGGAAGGGACATAGGACCACAGGGAAGTGAATATGCTTTATCTTGCAAGAATAGGGAAGAATGTCCCAAAGGCAATGCAGTGATCATTGGGGTTGCCATTCCTGCCATGGTCCTGAAATAGGTCTCCTCATTCTCAAAGGGTGGAGTCTCTTTAGTTCCAAGAATCTAGGATACCAATGCCCAGTGCCTCAGGGGCAAGGCCCAAACTTCACTCCATGTGGGCAGGGCCTTCCCCTTGAACTCCAGGTGTGATGAGACCCCCCCGGTGTGCCCAGAAGATGAGGCTTTGCATCAAATATTATTCT
>CAUYQG010218924.1:0-23125 GCA_963574415.1 Tarsius wallacei
TTTTTTTGAGTTGGAGTCTCACTCTGTCGCCCAGACTGGAGTGCAGTGGCCGCTCCCGGCCACCGCAGCCTCGACCTGCTGGGCTCCGGCGATCCTTCCGCCTCAGCCTTCCCAGTAGCCAGAACTACAGGCATGCGCTACCACGCCCGGCTGATTTTTTGATTTATTGTAGAGATGAGGTCTTGCTTGCCCAGGCAGGTCTCGAACCTGCGGGCTCAGGCAATCCACCCACCTCAGCCTCCCAAAGGCGCGGGATTACAGGCTGAGCCACCGAGCCCGGCTTGAATTGCCTTTTCATAGAGGAATTGACAATTCAGCTGTGTCTTGAAGGATATGAAGCCTACCAGCATCACCACCATCTTCACACAAATATTAAACAAATACCTGAAGCTTAGTATAGTTCAAATTGAATTATCTTCCTCATCTCAGGAACAGCAACTCCACTATTAATTGTTCGGTCAAAATCTTTGAAATGACTCTTGGCTCTCATCATTCTTGCATGCCTCATACCTTGTCCTTCATAAAATCATGTTGGCATTACCTTCAAAATGGAGCAAGAATCCAGCCACCTCTCACTACATCCAATAGCACAACCCTGGTCTGGGCCACCATTATCTCTCACCTGGATTACTACAGGTCTCTCTAATTTTACCCTCAATTGTCAACAATCTACTCCCAATATATTAACCTGAGTGATGATTTATCAGTGGCTTGCAGTGATCTACCTTTCATTATCAGTGTAACCTCATTATCTAACACTCTCTCACTTTCTCACTGTGTTTCTAGCACACATCCATGAACTAGAAAAAGGAAGCACAGGAAATAAGAAGAAGAGTTAGAGGTGTTGCAATAACACACATTTTTTAAAAAGAGCTTGAAAAAGAACATCAGTAACAGAAATAAGAGAGATGATCGGAGGTCAAAATGATTAGCACTTAAGAGTTACTTAGAGGACATGTAATTGTTAGTCCTTTGAGTAACTGAATAATTTCTAAGAAGATATGTAAAATAAATGACCAGTTTCCCAGGTTGCACAACTGGGAAGATATGGGCACCATTATTATTGAGATAAACAATAAAGGAGGAGGAAGATAGAGAGCAAGATGATTTTTACTTGGGATTTATTAAGTTGATTGTACTAGTTTATCTCATACGTTAGATGTTTTAGAAAGAAATCAATCAGATAATTTAAGTTATAGAATTGAAAATTAGAAAATAGATTGAAGTTGGACATACAGATAGTGAAAGTGTTAAAAAAAATAGACAAATGAAATTTAGCAGAGATTACTTGAGTAAAGAATGATTCATGAATTGGGCAGCACTCAGAACAAAAAGAGGTTCAGAGAGCTTCATCTAATACTGCAAGCAGTAAGCTTTTCTAGGCCAAACACAGTGGCTAAATAGAGGAATCACCTGATGGGATACAGTTAGGAGTCTGCCTTATTTGGATATGATGTGATGGGTTGATTGCCTCTGACTGACTAAAACACTGTTGTTTGTTGTATTTCTTAGCTAGGTTTCAGTTTGTTTTGGAATTAAAATAGAATGGATTTTGTTATTTAGAAACACAAAATTCTGAGATAGCCTCAAGCTTGTTATTCAGCAAGAGTCAGCATGACAATTTTTTCGCAATAGAGTAGGTATGGATTTATTTTATTTTTAAAATTATTATTTTATTTTCTATTTTAATTCAACAGACACACGTGCAGGTTTGCTGCATAGGAATGTTGTGTGATAAACCCCATTTATGAATGACCCAGTGTCTGCTGTTCCCATTCTTGTTTCTATTTCATCATGACAATTTAATTCAGAATGAAATTTTAAATTATGAAGAAAGTCTTGGGAATATCAATGTTTAGGTATAAGTAGAAATAAAGAATTCTTCACTCAAATTGACAAGAAGAAACTGTTGAATTTTAGACTACAAATTAGTCACCTTTTGATCTCTCCCAGACATAACCAGTAGAGAAAAGACACAAGCAGCCATATGGGAATGAATATATCCCACTACATATGCCCCAATATCTCTTAAAATACACTACTCATAAAAGTTCAGTTTGCCTAAAATTCTGCCCCTGAATGTTTCCTGCAGTTACCATAACAATGAGCTTCTGGCTATATCTGGTAAATGAGCAACACCAGTGGGTATAGGAAGAAAGAAGGGCATAGAATTTTTCTTCCTCTTTTTCTGTGGTTAGGGGAAATTTTTGATAATGACTGAGTCTCCTCAAAGTTGACATAGTCTAACTGGGTGCCCCCTTTTTCTGTGGAATGAGATAGCTCTCCCTCTGATTCTAATTCCTATTAGACAAGCCTAGCACCTGGGTTTTCTTTTAATATCACTGCCTTCTTCTCTTTGTCCCTCCATCTCTAAGGGTGGTAGCAACTTTCTAACGTTACTAAAATCTCTTGTCTTTATTTTATTTTATATTTCACCATACTTTAATTGGCTTCTTAGTCCCTTTATCACTTGTACAACCAATTATCTATATTAAATCTGTGTTACCTAGAGTGGACCCTGTTTTCCTGACTTGATGTGATATGAATTAATCTATTTTAAAAACATATATATAAATTAAAGCCAAAAGTTAAAAGCTTCCTAATAGCTCTGTATCTCAGACAATAACTTCAGAAAAATAAAAGGTTTTCATTTTTTTCTATTGTTAAAAGATTTAATCTGCCACACCTATCCAGTGAAAAAGCGAGAAAAGTAGAAAATTATGGAAAGCAACAGAGAGAATAGGTTGAATAGGTCTGTTTTTCACCTGAATTCAGTTTTTTCCATCAGACTCAACTTTTTGTGCTGAAAAAGAAAAAGTCATATACTTCCTTTCAGGACTGAGAAGTTACCCTCTGGTCAATGAAAGCAAAGGTCTTCACTCTCTCACCAATAAGAAAAGTCATTCCCTACTCAAATGACTAGATTAGTCCTATGTGCTATTCCAAGGAAGGTCTGAGTTACAGGTAAAGGGGTTATTTGCATGCTCACTTTCACCACCCATTTTCCAAGAACTACTGTGGCTATTGCCTTCCCTCTATTGAAAGTTATGGCATAGAAAATTAATCTCTACTTGTGAGTGACTGAGAATCAAGGAAAAACTGGTGTGGCTGAGTCTAAAAAGAAAGTGAACTTTAACAAGAAGAAAAGATCAATAATATCAAATGCTCTAGAAAGCTCAAGTTAAGATAGCAATTGAAAATGAGTTATTGGAGGCATTACACAGACACCAGTGACTTGGGCATTGGATAGTGAGGAAGGGACTGTAGTGTGGCTGGAGAGTTCTTTCAAGCAGTTTAGTATGTATACAAGGGTGAGCAAAAGAATGAAAAGAAGAATAGAGAGGATTTTTTTGATGAAAATACTTGTGTATATTTACATCCTGATTGGAAAAAGTCAATAAGGAGAGGAAAGTTAAAGATAGAGAAAAAAGTTTTAATAAAGCACTCAAAGAACAAGATTAAAAAAATAGCAAGATATAGTGGACAGATGAATTATGGAAGGAAAAAACTTCATTCTCCTGAGACAAGGCAGTAATAAGAAGGGATTGGTAGAGATAAATACAGATTTGTTTAATTCCTTTAAAAATAATTAATCATTTCCTTTTTAAATTAATTCAATATGCATATTACCACTGGTCAAAGATCTTTATAATTATACACAATCTAACCTTATCTTGTTGATTTAATATAATTCTAACAAAGGAGAAATATTTCCATTATTGCCCGGTGGATAAAGCCACTCCCCCTTAAAAGCGTCCTTCACCTTGCCTGCCTCTAGCATTTCTTCCAATGATAGTAGTTCTGGACAAAGTTGGGCAGAAACATTTATTTCATGGGTATTTGTATTAAATCAGCAGTTTCTATAATGTACATATTAAGAAATTACATGAAAAAAAGTTTTATGATAAGCAATATGAGATGTTTTTCTTAATGAAAGTTATATTTAAGATCTTATATTGACTGCCTCATAAGTATCATACAAAATGCAATAATTCTCCATCATCATTAAAATCTAGAAGTTGTAATTAGTAGAGATCACACAGAACAAATATTCTAAGCAGCGCCTTTTGATGCTGCAGTTGCTGCCTCTGTAGAAATGTATGTGATGTAACTCACTGACTTCCTGGGGGTTTTTTGGTACAGAGAGTCTGAGTAATATTGCATTCCACTGGGGACCCAAACTTATTTCTTAGGAAGGTCATAAAAGTTTTCATATTGAAATAACTTATAACACTGTCATCAACAACCAAGATGTGCTTTAGTAAGTGAATGGATATATAAATTACTGATTGGAAACAGTAATTTGAACACAAAAAATGCTCCAAAACTTACCTATTATAATGGTCAAAAACTAAAGCAAAAACACGAAATGCTGAGAAGAATATGAGACAACAGGAACTCTCATTTATTGCTAGTGGGAATCACAACTACTGTGAAAGGAATTTTGGCAATTTCTTACAAAACAAAACACACTCTTACATAGGATCCAGCAATCATGCTAGTAATCATTTACCGAAAGGAGTTGAAAACTTATATCCATATAAAATCCTGCACTCTTATGTTTATAGTAGCTTTAAACACAATTGCCAAAATGTTGAAACAACCAAGATGTGATTTAGTAGGTGAATGGATATATAAATTGTGGCTCATCCATACAATAGAATACTATTCAGTGAAAACAAGAAACAAGCTATCAAGTCATAAAAATACATGGAAGAAACTTAAATGCATATGACTAAAGTGAATGAAACCAATTCCAAAAGACTATTTACTGAGTGGTTTCAACTATATGACATTCTGCCAAAGACAAACCTATAAAGGTAGTAATAAGATCAATGACTTATGATTGCCAGGAATGAGGAGTGAGGGAGGAATGAATAGGATGATCATAGAATAATGTTAGAGTAGTAAAACTGCTTTGTATGATATTACAATCGTAGATACCTGTCATTATACCTTTGTCCAAACTCATAATATGCATCACCAAGATTGATCACTAAAGTAAACAATGGACTTTAGTGATAATAATGTGTTCATACAGGCTCATTGATTATAACAAATGTATCACTTTAGTTGGGGATGTTGATAGGGGAGGAGCCTAGGCATGTGTGAGGGCAGGAGATATATGGAAATATTGATATATGCTGCTCAATTTTGCAGTAAACCTAAAGGTGCACTTAAAAAATACTTCATCTTTCATCAAATTCATTGATGGACACTTAGATTGATTCCATATATTTACACTTATATATACACAATGGAATATTATTCAGTCATTAAAAAGATACAATCCTGTCATTTGTCGAAATATGAATGATCCTGGAGGACATTATGTTAAGTGAAGTAAAACAGGCCCAGAAACACAAATATTACATATTGCATCTCTTAAATGGGAGCTAAAAAAGTTGATATCACAGAAATAGAGGGAAGAATGCTGGTTACAGGGTTAAGAGGACAGGAGATAATTGGGTAGGAGGGAGAAGTTGGTTAGTGGTACAAAATTATAGTTGAGCCCAGGCATGGTGACTTATACCTGTAATCCCAAAACTTTGGAAGACCAAGGCAGGAGGTCTGATTGTGGCCAGGAGTCTGTTATTAGCCTCGGTAACATACTAAAACCCAATCTCTTAAAAAAATATATAACTGGACGTGGTGGTGTGTGCCTGCAGTCTCAGCAACTCAAGAGACTGAGGTTAAAGGATTGCTTGAGGAGCTCGGTCCGGCGCTGAGGATCCATTTCCATTGGTCCTTACAGCCACTCCCCAGACCCCAACAGCCAAAATGGTAAAATAGATCAATAGCAAGGCCTCTTTTCAGTATGCCTTGGAAACTGCAGGTGATAAACTTGTTGTAGTTGACTTCTCAGCCACGTGGAGTGGGCCTTGCAAAATGATCAAGCCTTTCTTTCATTCCCTCTCTGAAAAGTATTCCAGTGTGGTGTTCCTTGAAGTGGATGTGGATGACTGTCAGGATGTTGCTTCAGAGTGTGAAGTCAAACATATGCCAACCTTTCAGTTTTTTAAAAAGGGACAAAAGGTGGGTGAATTTTCTGGAGCTAATAAGGAAAAGCTTGAAACCAACATTAATGAATTACTCTGTGTTTTCTGAAAACATAACCAGTCGTTGGCTATTTAAAACTTGGAGTTTGCTTTTTTTCAATTCACAAAATGTATGAAGTATGGAGACTATATAACCAACTGCCATCTGATTATAAAATGACAATAAAATATTAATTCTGCCCTTTAAGACAAAAAAGAAAGGATTGCTTGAGTCCAAAAGTTTGAGACTCCAGTGAGTTATGATTGCACCACTACATTCCAGTCTAGGCAACAGAGTAGACTCTGTCATTCAGTACATACATATATAGTGAAGGAGGAAAAAGTCTTAGTGTAGTCACAGTATCGTAATTGTAGTCACCAATAATTCATTTTATATTTCAAAAATCATCTCTAGAAGAGAGGATTTTGAATATTCCTAACACAAAGAAATAATAAATGTTTAAGTTAAAGATATCCCAATACCCTGCCCTGTTCACTACACATTGTATAAATTTGTCCAAATATCACATTATCCTTATAAATATGTACAATTATTATGCATTATTTATATATTTTTAAAAGATGATAAAATAATTGCACATATTAAAAAAGTGTTTCATACTCATTATCAGAACTTTACCCTTCTTTAATCTCTGCTTCCAAGATCTCTATAAAGCTATTACAATGAGAAGAGCCAACATGAGATGGTCAACTTGAAATCAGCAAACTCTGCAGAGAGATCATAACAAAAAATTTTCACAGTAGCTTCCTGTCAAAAGTCTTTGTGAAGTCTTGACTTTATAATTATCTTAATATTCTAGTTTCCCATAAAGCTTTAAAATATCAAAGTTGAAAGAATCCTTACCACAATATTCCTCAAGAACCCACTTGATTTAGAATTAGTTGGGTTGCATATTTTAAAATAGGCAATTCTGACCTTAATAATAATATCATCTGGAGATAGACTCCTGAAATCTGTCTTTTTAGTAAATCCCCAAGATTATTTGGCATAGAGTCTAATAACTGCTATCTCAGAAATTATTTAATCTGACTGCCCTCATTATTTTTCAAAGTTATTGGGATACAGCGTATACAGAAAAAAAACAAAAATTCATGAATTTTTACAAAATGAATGTGTCTTCATAATTACTACTTATATCAGGATGCACAAACAGACTGGAGCTCCAAAAGACCCCTTGGGCCCCTTTCTAGTCACTGCTCCCTATGGAGAATAACCACTTTTCTGACTTATAGCATCATCAATTAGTGTTGACTATTTAAAAATTTTATATAAATAAAGCTTGTTCATTGGGGGAACTGACTTATTGTATTCAGTTTTATTTTGTTAGGCTCATTTATACTGTTGAGTTCAGTTGTAGTTTGCCTCTGCTCTTTACTGTCCAGTAGGCTACTGCCTGAATATTCAATATGATTATCCTTTCTATTGTATGTAGAAATTCAGATTATTTCTAGTTATTTTTTAATTATTATTACAAATAGCACTACTATGAACATTTTAAAACATGCCCTTTGGCATATATGAATGCATGTTTATGTTTGGTAATATGTCTAAGGATAGAATTACTGGGTCATAAGGGTTTTTAAAATTTTTTTAATTCAGCTTTTTAAATTTTTTTTTGGCTTTTTTTGATTTTTTTATCTTTCAAAAGGAATGTACCAAGTTAAACTTCAATCAGTAATATGAGGTTCTAGTTGTTCTACATCTTTTACACCATTACTTGATACCATCCATCTTTCTGGTTATGGTATACCAGGATCACATTGTGATTTTGATTGTATTTCCCTGATGACAGGTTAAGCACTGTTTTCTATGCTTATTGGACATTTTAATATCTGTTCTTATGAAGTGTCTGTTCAAGTCTTTCACCCATTTTTTAACTAGGTTTTCTGCCTTTTGCTAATTGTAGCTCTCATTTATATATTTTGGGTTCAAGTTCATTATTGTACATATGCATCGCAAATATAGTCTCCAATTTGGTGGATTGGCTTTTCACATTCTTCTAAAACGTTATTATTTTTAAAAGAAATTCTTAATTTTAATGTAGTCCAAGTGTATAATTTAGTACTTTCTGTGCCTTTTGTAAGAGTGATTTGGCTACCCTAATTTCATGAAGATATTCCCTCTATTTTCCAAAAAGTTTTATTTTTTATTTTAGATTAAAGTGTCCTATTCAACTGAAATTTGTGTTTTTTGGGGGGTTTTTTTGGGTTTCTTTTTTGAGTTGGAGTCTCACTCTGTCGGCCAGACTGGAGAGCAGTGGCCGCTCCCGGCCACCGCAGCCTCGACTTGCTGGGCTCCGGTGATCCTTCTACCTTAGCCTTCCAAGTAGCCGGAATTACAGGCATGCGCTACCACGCCCAGCTGATTTTTTTGATTTATTGTAGAGATGAGGTCTCACCAAGTTGCCCAGGCGGGTCTCGAACCCGGGGCTCAAGCAATCCACTCACCTCAGCCTCCCACGGCGTGGGATTACAGGCTGAGCCACCAAGCCCGACTCTGAAATTTGTTGATTAAAATTTTTTGTATGGTGTGCAGTAGGTATCTATCTACACTACTTTTCATGTGAAGAAGAAGAGGGAGGATGAGGAGGAAGAGAGGGATGAGTGTGAGGGGGAAGGCAAGAAGGAGAAGAAGAAATCACCTAAAAACAAAGTCAAACTTTCTCAAGACTGTCCACCTGGTATAGAATAGGCTAGCTTTAGTGTTAGAACATACTTGCTATCTGCTTTCTTTTATCGATATGATTATTTCAGCTTTTAGCATTAAATTCTCTTTCACCAACTTATGGTTTTATTTAAGGTTTTATTTCCTGATCACCATTCTGATATAAATCTCCTCTTACTTCCACATTATTTACACTCAAGGCAAAGCAGAGATATCAAAAGAAGTTCAGTTCCTAACACAAGGGTCAAATGTCTAGTCCATGTCGCATCACTTTTCTAACATAACTTTAAATCATGATCCCCAAATTCCCTGGTTTCATTCTAGTCTTTGTTATAATTTAATTATCTGATGAGAAGAAATAAATTTACCCATTTTCTCATTTGTAAAATGAAGTAGAATGAAATTAGCCCCAAATTTCTTCTTATTTTTTAGAGATTGCAAGAAATATTATAATTTTATTACTTTATTTTATTTTCAAAATAACCTCTCTGCAATTATGGCAATGCATGGCACATTCATTTTTTTCCTATTCATTCATTGCAAAATAAGAATGACTGGATATTATTAAAGCTTAAGGGCACTCTGTGAAAGTGACTGAAAGTATTTAAATTCTTACAGTTCATAACAAGTATCTTATCTCCTTATTGCAGTATGCCAAAGGAGTTCCATTTTAAACCCAACTCTAGTCTGACACCTTCATTAAGCACGCAGATGTGTTGTTTGATGTGTTATTCCCTCCTAAAAAATCCCAGTATCCAACTGTGCAGGAAAGACAGATTGAGAGTTAGGCCAAAGAATGAGTTTTATTAATGACTGCTGCCTGGTTTGTATACATATCTCAGTTCATATACTGAGAAATTCTTTCTCACTCAATCCATTTCTATTACAGTCCTGTATTGTGTTACCACTTCATTATCTGTCTGAAAGACTGATTCAAAGTGAGGTTTAACATGCTGAGCATTTGGACAGCAAAGAGCAAGCTTTTTAAAAAAAATTTCTTTATAGCAGGAAATTCCTGGGAGGTCTCTGGTCACTTTCTTTTTATCACTGACAAGTTGATTTTGATATCTGAAAATGTAGAGATCAATGCTGACTTGACTCTCATAATGACCTGACAGAAAAAACTCTAATATTATGCCAGGAATAATACCTCATATCTTCAAGTCCCATGATATAAACATTTTGGCAATTTCCAAGTGACCCACAAGGGATTCCCTGGAATCGCCTCAAGGTATTTAAATAAAGCGTTTTTACCCTGTTCTAGAACAGACACCACTCATGACCTTCAAACCTGAGTCTACACATTATTGAGGCAATATTAGGAATCCATGAGATGCTTCCCACATTTTAAATTGCCTAGAGAAGGATAATATCTTATGGGCAACTGGGCTGCCCAGGGAAATTACAACTCCAGATCCTTTTACTGCTGGATATTCCTAACAAATCACTTGAATCTCACTGACTTTCTCATCCAGGTCAAAAGCTGTGATGAGAGGATAACTCTTAGTAATAAAAATATGGAAATGAAGTTCTTAATGTTCTGTGTCTGTGATTACAGATGTCTAACAATTTGTCAAACACATTGGTCTGTACACTAAAGACAGTAAATTTTAATCATACATAAGTGTAAAAATATATATTTTAAGTGAATCAATTCAAAACAAAGTAAGTATGATATGGGGAAGCTTTAGTGTTGATATAAGATCCTTAGAAGTCCCTTTCATAGATGGAGGACAGAATGCTTTGTCTCAAGGAAACAAGGTGAGAAAAGAGAGCAACTTTATTAGGACTCAAGGAGTCAGGGGTCTTGATGGAAAGAAGTGCACAGGTGTGTAGTGGTCACGCCATTAAGGGAATGGCTCTGCCTACTTATCACCACATGGGAGAACGAAGAGAGACAAGGTAAGAATCCAGGAAACAGAGCTGGAATCCTGATGTATTACTGATTGATCCTTCAAGTCAAGAGATGGGGTAGAGGTGTCACAAGACAACAGGGACGTGAAGAAGTATAAGTCAGGTGGAAACAGAAGACTTTAGATGCAGAGCTTATACCAAAGCCCATAATAAAAAGAAGTCAGGGCAAATTTTTCTTTATTCTAATTTTTTTTTTTTTTTGAGTTGAAGTCTTACTCTGTCACCCAGGCTGGAGTGCAGTGACTCGCTGCTCATGGTCACTGCAGCCTTGACCACTGCTGGGCTCAGGTGATCCTTCTGCCTCAGACTTCCAAGTAGCTGGAACGATAGGCATACACTACCATGCCCAGCTAATTTTTAAAATTATTGTAGAGGTGAGATCTCACCATGTTGCCCATGCCGATCTCGAAACCACGAGCTCAGGCAATCCTCTTGCCTCGGCCTTCCAGAGTGCTGGGATTATAGACTTGAGCTACCGCGCCCAGTCTATTCTATTTTTAATAACCTCTTCAAATCAAGGAGTTATAGTTTCCAGCTCTGGACTATTGATAGTGTGAACTTGTTTAGTCTCTCTAGACTTCGTTTTTTTTATTGCCAAAATAGGAAGACTGGGGTGGATCATCATTTTCATCTGTTCTCATTGAGAACATCATGTGTACTCAAAGAACAAGTCCGGGTCACTTTTCTATAAACATTGTCTCATGCACAATAGAAGACATCAACAAAATAAAACAAAACAAAACAAAACAAAAAACAGAATTATCTTTTGGAGAGTAGGCCCCTTGTAGTACAGGTTTCCCTACTTGGTAAGTATTCTAGGAAATCATTGACATCAGTGTACCAGCTAGCATTGTTGGAAGAGGCTATGTTTGGCTTGGTAATCTTTTTTATTTTTTTGGAGATTCTTTCAATACATTTGCCCATTTCATGATGGATAATTTATGAGTGCACCTGCCCATACCATGCTGAGTGTTCAGCAGTTTTTGACCAAAAAATGTTATGACCCCCTATCCTACTTTCTGTATTCACCCATCTCACTTTGAGCAAATTTTTTTTTTTTTTTTTTTGAGTTGGAGTCTCATTCTGTCGCCCAGACTGGAGTGCAGTGGCCGCTCCCGGCCACCGCAGCCTCGACTTGCTGGGCTCCGGCAATCCTTCCGCCTCAGCCTTCCGAGTAGCTGGAACTACAGGCGCGCGCTACCATGCCCGGCTGGTTTTTTGATTTATTGTAGAGATGAGGTCTCACTTGCCCAGGCGGGTCTCGAACCCGCTGGCTCAGGCAATCCACTCACCTCAGCCTCCCAAAGCACGGGATTACAGGCTGAGCCACCGAGCCTGGCGAGCAAATTTTTTTGTTTGTTTGTTTCCCTGGGTGAAAAAAGTCCTCAAAGGGAAATGTTTTGCCAGTGTGAAAGAAGTGAAACAAAAAAATGGCAAAAGCACTAAAAAGCATTCATTGCATCAAGTGAAGAGTACTTTGAAGACATCTAAAGTTTAAATATGTAAGAATACATTTTTTTATAAATAAATTCTGGTTCGGGGAGGATCCCCTTGTATACATGACACACAAGCATTATAAACACAGGCAAATAAAAGTCTTTGTAATGATTGGGAAAAAAATCTCTTCATTTGGTTTTTGCCCTTTAGCCTGTTTTTAATTTCTCTTGAAGAAAGTAGTGATGTAGAAAAGCCAGGCAGGTTTAACCTCAGTCCAGTTGTAATTAGCTCTCACCCTCTCCTCATGCCATTTAACTTAACTTTGGAAGTAGCAAGTAAGAAATAGGGACTCAGATGGGCTGTAGACAGGCTGGACCAAGCCTGGGTAAAGCAGTTGTTAGATTTAAGCATTGGTATGGTCAGCTGTACAAATAGAGCTGTATGAAATACCAAGTAACTGGGAAGGAAGAAGGCAATTGATTGAACAGTTGCTTCTGCTGGTATCTGCCCCAAGGACCTTTATACAGCCTTTTCATTCAATCCTCTCAAATGTTCTTTGGGGTAAGTAGTATTAGTGTTATTGTGCCAAAGAGGAACTGTAGGCTAAGAGTCTTGAAGTTATTGTTTCAAAATATACACCTAGGGAAACTGGTGCTGGCTCAGAAAACAATCCTGAGGATGTAGGACTCTCCTAGGAAAACTCATAGGCAAGGGATGAGGCTGAGTTATTTAAAATAAAAATCACAACAGCAGTCCATGCTTCTAATAATCACTGAGGGAGCTTGGAAACCATGCAGATTCCAAGGCCTTCCTAAGATATTTTGAGGCAATAAGAATGGAATGAAGTCCAGGGTTGTACATTATTCTGATGTAAGATTTACTGTTTTGAATAAGGATGAAGAGGCCATTCAGCCAGGTCACAGGTAACAGCTGTCTCAGTAAAGAAAGTGATGAGGTAGTCATTTGGCTTTACAGGGGTTGACAGCAAGAGATAACATGGAATAAAATGCCTCTACCACTATACACCTATTAGAATGGCTAAAATCCAAGACACTGACAACACTAAATGCTGGAAGAATATGGAGCAAAGTGCACTCTCTTTAATTGCTGGTGGAAATGCAAAATGGTGCATCTACTTTGGGAGACAGTTTGGCAGTTTCTTACAAAACTAAACATAGACTTATCATATAATCCAGCAATTGCTCTCCTAGGTATTTGCCCAAATGAGCTGAAAATTTATGTCCACACAAAAACCTGTGCACAAATGTTTATAGCAGCTTTAGTCACAATTGCCAAAGCCTGAAAACAACCAAGATGTCCTTCCATAAGTGAATAGATAAACAAACTGCCATACTGCCAGACAAAGGAATATCACTCAATGATAATAAAAAATGAGCTATCACACCACAGAAAGACATGAAGGAATTATAAATGCTATTGCTAAGTGAAATAAATCAATCTGAAAAGACTAAGTGAAATAAATCAATCTGAAAAGACAACATGTTGTAGGATTTCAACTACGTGACATTTTGAAAATGGTAAAGCTAGGGAGACAGTAATAAGATCAGTGGATGCAAGGGACTTGAGGGTAGGAAGGACAGCTGAATAGCTGGAATATGGAGGAATTTTAGGGCAGTGAAACTATTCTAAATGATACCATAATGGTGGTGCACATGTCATCCTATTCTTCAGAATCCATTAAATATACAACAAAAAGAGAGAACCCTAGTGTAAACTACAGACTTTAGTTAATAATATTATGTCAATATTGGTTCAACAATTGTAGCGAAAGCACTCCATCAGGGGTCCCCAGTCTCCCAGTCCATGGCCGGTTAGGAGGAGGTGAGCAGCAGGCAACTAAGCAAAGCCTTTTCTGTATTTACAGCCATTCCCCATAGCGCATATTACTGTCTGAGCACTGTTTTCTGTCAGAGATTCTCATGGAGCACGAACCCTATCATGAATTGTACATGTGAGGGATCTAGTTTGTGTGCTTCTTATGAGAATCTAATGCCATATGATCTTAGGTGGAGCTGAAGCAGTGATTAACATTAGTAGTGAGGTTTGACTGCACAGAGACCATAATAAATCAATTGCTTGCAGGTTTATATCAAAATAATAATTTCATAATTTCATAACAATAGATATTCCACTTTATCTTATAATGTAATAATAATAGAAATAAAATGCACAGTAAATGTAATGTGCTTGAATCATCCTGAAACCATACTCCCCTTCTGGTCCATGGAAAAATTGTCCTCCACAATACCAGTCCCTGCTGCCAAAAAGATTGGGGATCACTGTACTATATGATGCAAGATATTAATAACAGTGAAATTGTGTGTGTGTGTGTCAGGGAGGGGGAAGAGAGGGCTTGAAACAGTATATGGAAACTCTCTGTACTTTCCACTAAATTTCTCTGTAAACCTATTACTACTCTAAAAAATAAAGTCTGATTGTTTAAAAAATAAACATGAATTATGGTTATAATAGAAAAAATTCTCAGGCTTCCTTTGAGCATTACCCCTTCTCTTGCAGGGACCAGCCCCTGAATGTTATTTCACTGTGTTGGAGGAGAAGTAGGTATCAAAGAATCTCATATTATTCACACTCTGAATTCCTGTTGTACAGTTATGCAGAAGTCCCCATGAGTATGGTTACCCCCCAAGGACATTGAGATTTCTTGGTAAGTGGACATCTGATAACTGTATCTCCCCAACATTCTTCCTTATGCCATAGGATTCTGATAGCTCTGTCTGTCATGGGGTCTTCTGCTGCAAAGAGGATCACTCAACCCAGACCTGGTCAATTACTGTCACTTCTTTATGCACCAAGACTGGTCCAAGAGGCAAGACATTGACAGAGCCAATCATTCTCTTCTATAAGATGTAATATAGAAAGCTGTGAGAAGAGGATGATGGGAAGAAAGCAGGAGCAAAAATGAAGAAGAGAAGAAGAGAGATAAGAAAAGATAAAAAGAAAAAGAAGATGAAGCTCTCTTCTTGAGATTAAAACCTGCAAAAACCTTGAAAGCAAGAAGCTACCATGTTCATTTTGTTCTGTCTATACACACAATCTGAATAATAATAAGGCTAATAAGAAGAGACACAAAAATGAAGAGGAATGCAGAAAGGGAGATGAGAGGTATTGAGAGGAAGAAATAAGCCAGTATTTATCACCCTGAATTTTAAAAATTACATTCACCAATAGAATTCTTTTTTTACTTTTTGTCTGTTAGATTCTAGGTATGTGTTTCTGTCATCTGCAGTAACCCTATCAATATAAAGGGTGGCACAAATTCCCTGGTTACATAATTGCTCAAATCCCTCCCATGTCTAAAATCCCTGAATGGACTGGGTACCTGATTTTATTGCAGCATTCTTCAGTGAGTACAGTCTTCCACCTTCAGCAAAGTGGAAGAAATCTACTGGAAGACATGTAATGTTTACAGGTTGAAAAAGCAAAAGAATACTGTTACCACATAAGAAGTAAATCACAAGGATGATCAGAAAGTCAAAATAGAGAGGTTGGGCAAAACAATGCCATGCAATGATACCCTGGCTTAGAAAATGTTAGCCTGGTAGTTAGCTGCATATTTGAAGAAGACTTTCAAGGGAGAGTTGTAACTAAATAAGGGGCAATAAGGTAAGGAAGTTGCATGGAAGGGAAGTAAAACTAACACAGGCTAAAATCTACCATTGTTTCCTGTCAAATACAATTTCCAATTTTATTTTTAAACTGCTCTTTTTGAGTGTTATGATCCCCGTTTTACATATGATGAACAGAAGACTCTGAAAACATAACTTTCCCAGTCAACAAATAGTCAGATCAATAAGTTTAATCAAATTTGTCCAAATTACACCAGTACATCCTTTATTATACCATGATGGGGTGAAGGGAGAGTGTGGCTATTTTCCCTGTTTATGATCTCAGATTATGAGGTATATAGTACTTCCCTAGATATCTTAAGTCTTGAACAATTCCTAATCTTTCTCTCAGTTTGCATTTTCTTTTATAGCCATTCTTGCAGTTAATAAACATTTCTAAAGAGACTACAAGGAGTTCAATGTGAAGACTTACAAGAAGAAGACATGGACTGACCATCTCTTGAGGAATGTACAGTCTATTGGGGAAGACATGGTAAGGATAAAATTGCAGTGCAATATGGCATATGCAAAAGTAGAAGCCATTCAAAGAGTCAGGGAACACAGGTAAAAATGACTTGTTCTTCCCAGAGGTTTGGGAGAAGACTTCACAAAGTAAGTTATATGTGAGAGGGACCTTGACAGTTGGATAAAAGAGAAACTCTTATGAATTTATAGTATTAGAGTAATTTTTTTTTTTAAATTTAAACTCTCTAGTAGGAAACTTTTTTTTTTTTTTTGCTGTTGTTCATTCAACATAGTGTCTTCCCTCACATTTTTTTTAGAGAACTACCCTTCCCTCAGTCCACAAGTTTTGTCTTTGACTCCTACAAAGTAAGTCAGACTGACATAATCTATTTAGGAATAGAGGCATGACCAAGTTTGATCAACTAAAAATACACTCATCATTTTGGCATTAATTATTTTTCAGAAAATAAGGACTTCCCTGGGTCTTATTGTCTGGGAAAATGTAAGTCTATAAGAACAATTGTTCCTATGTGCCAGCATGTGGGAGAGCTTACCTGCAAATGAAGTCAATTAGAGTAGAAACAAAAGAGAGAGTATTTTGATGACTTTTTAAGTATCTGAGTTTATTAGCACCAGTGACACTCCCATATTCCATAGGTAAATTAATCAGTAAAATTGTTACTTGACAGGTCCTCCATTGGGACCTTAAAGAGGCACCTTCTTAAACATCTTAATGGTGGTGCAGTTTTACATGTAATAGGCATTCAAAAAGTACTCATACATGTCAAATCATCACCCATCTACTGTGGGGTATTCTGTTTGAAATGTTGCCCTTGAGCTGCAGGTTAATAACAGTAAGCTCTTCAAGAAACTTACAACCCATTAGTGGATACAGACATGAATCAATCTATTGCAAGACAACATGAAAAGATAGCAAGAAGTGTAGTCTTAGTAAAATAAAGGAAGAGATATTATCTTTCTGGCTAAGGAGAAGAACTTCCTGGAAGAGACCACATTTTTGACAGTAGAAGATGAAACAAGAAGTCACCAGATAGGAAAACAGGTTTATGTTCTTCAGGCAAGATTACAAATAGTGTAATCAAGAATGAAGACATTTTTCTGTACTAGAAGAGCAAAATATGAACTGGCAAGGATGGTTTGAAATATATCTGAGGAGCATATTGAAGTTCAGTGATAGAGACATGTTTATACTATGCCTATCAGTGTTATCCTGTGAAACACAGAAAGCCAAAAAAGTATTTTCAAATAAGAACTGAATTTCTCAGAATTGAATTTTAGAAGACACATTCAGCAGTAAGAGGATAGATTTGACAGTGAGTTGGGTATAAATAGGCATATGGTATAAACATGAGTGTTAGTTACTGTAATAGACCCAGAGACAGATGACAGGTCAGACTTAGGGCAACTGTAATTGGGATGAGAAGAAGAAGCAAGAAAGAGAAAAAGGAAGGAAGAAGGGGTAAGATAAAGGATGACAGAATACCAGGTGAAAACAGAGAAAGAAGTAATTTTACTCTCTTAATGCTCTCCACAAATGCAACTCAACACACTCAGATACTTAAAAAGTCATCAAAATACTCTCTTTTGTGTCTACTCTAATTGACTTCATTTGCAGGTAAGCTCTCCCATATGCTCACATAGGAATAATAGTTCTTATAGACTTACGTTTTCCCAGACAACAAGACCCAGGCAATTCTGGGTGAACTTCATTCAGATGCCTGTAACTGGTAGACATCTGATGGAGGGTTTCACTGGAAGACATTGTTTTTGAAGTAGCTCAAGGAAAGAATCACCTACATTATTGTGATGCTGCATTCAGTTTAAGCGGAAGTCTTTCCTGAAAACACTGACCAGTTACAGTTTTTAAGCTGAAATAATGTATCCACAACCCATCTATCAGCTCAGGCTCCACTGCAATTTTCAAAAGGCTATCAACATCATCATCACTCAATGCATACAAGTTATGGGAAAGAGGCTGGGCCAGAATGCCCTTTTAATCATTATGCAGTTATTAATTTAATTTAGTTTCACCATGCCCTATGAGATGAGCAGTATATATTATCTACATTTTATAAATGAGGAAAATCAGACTTAGGATAAATTCACAGTCTGTTTTTGTTTTGTTTTGTTTTCTTCTTCTAAAATCATCTTGCATATACACATTAGTAAATTTGAAAAAAATAACTCAATGTATTTCCACACATTCATATAATATTTGTGATAGAATTATAAGAATTGAAGAATATTCAGCAAAATGGGTCTAACATTTTTGGGCACTTCATTTATTTCATTTGTTTTGTGGGCATGTAAGTCACTTTTTTTTTTCCTGCTTTGGAAATAATGCTATTATAAACATGCTTACTTATAAAAGAATGGTTCTCTGGTTATCCCTTGCAATGAATTACTAGAAATAAATCTTTTATTATGAACATGTCTTCATTATATAATATTTTCTCAAATTTTGGAAAGGGTTACTTAAAATAGTGTTGCAGCTCAGTGACATTGTGGACAATCATAATTTTAAGGCAAGGTTTGGAGGAAGGGTTACTTGTTTAATGAAGAAATAGCTGGTAATATTGCCAGTTACATATATTACTTATTCGATTGGCCTTTTCTCTTCCTCATCATCAAATATAATACTGCCTCAGACAAGTGAACCCTAGTTCAAGAAACAGAACTGTCCAAGGCAGTATAAATCAGTGATAGCTAAATCCTCTTGCTTAATAAGTTGTGAATCCTTTTTTATTTTAAATTATTTTACTCACTGATAATATGTTTTAACTGTGAATATTTGGTATAATTGTAAATAAAGTTAATAATTTTTAGCAAGAAAAACCATATGGCAATAAAAATATTCTCAGAGTGTTCTCTCCATAGCATAAATTCCATTAAAAAACAGTTATTTTATTTTTCATGAGTTAAAAATCCTATACATAGAATAAGGTTTATCATAGATGTGGGGGATAAAATTCTGTCTTTAAAATAGCTTTTTTGACAGTTTCCCACTGCTGGTGGAGGGCATACCTCATCAACAATGTTACCTGCATAATTAACATTTGGATACCTAACCCTGAATTGCACACTACATCTTCAAAATAAAAAATAAATAAATAAATATTTTTCGGTTATAAGTTTAATTTTTTATAGTTAATTGGCATTTTTTCTCATTGCCAAGATTTGTAGTTTATTTTCTAATGATTTCTCCCCAGTTCACCTTGAATTATTTTAACAAGATTTTGATCTAGGAATAACTTTAAATTTACTGAAGAGTTTAAAAGATAGTACACACTATTCCCATACAGGCTTTACCCAGTTTCCCCTAATGTTTACTTACATAACCATTTGCTACAACTAAGAAATTCACATCCATACAACACTATTAACTAAACTACAAACTTTATTTGGATTTTACCAGTTTTTCCACTAATGTCTTTTTTCTCTTCCAGTATCCAATTAAGATTAATAGATTGCAATTAGTTCTTTTTTTCGTTTATCTAATTTTTCACAGACCTGCCTCAGTTGTTACTATGTAAATTTGAATGTGGCTGATGAAAGCTCACAAGCAAAGTAGTAGCTTCTTCTCTTGTCTTGTGATTCCCTTTTGCTTGTCTTATTAGTGCTATTTTCAATCCATATTATCTTTTCAGATAAAAGATAATATGGATTGAAATTAGTTTTCACTGATTTTTAAAGTCGTTAATTTAATCAAACCCATATTAAGTCATCCATAAATCCACTGAATTGAGCTGCTCTAAATGGCAGGACTTCACAACAAAAGCAATAAGAATAATTACCACATCTGTGAAGTCAGAAGCTCTCATCCTCTTTCCCAATCCATCAAAGGTTGTTTAAGATCTAGAACCCTCTAAAATATGAATAGACTAATGAGGCCAGCTTCAATTAATGACTAAATGTCAGAATTTAATTTTTTTTTGATAAATGGATATAAAGTCCATATATATACATGAATATAAATACAGGTTCCTGTGTTCCCTTTCTATAGCTTTATAGATTTGTTCGTATACCCACTGGAGGTACCTTGAACCCCCAGGAGATATCCTCACTTCCGCCAGGCTTCCATAATGCTGGGAGGAAGTAATAGTGAGCTCTGGGACTGGCCAGCTCTGCTCCCATCCCATAGCTTTTCTTTCTAGTCCTCACCACTCAAGAATGCATCCTTATTAAACCATGCTTAGAAGCTCCGAGTGTCTGCTCCAAGTCACTGAAACTGCTCCTGAAATATGACATCTGCAGTGTTGGGGGAGCAGGACTTCGTTGTGTGGGATTTAAACTTTCAGTAGGATCACAGAGCGTCTGTTATTTCAAGTTGGACTTAATTATTTTTTTTTAAACCGCCAGACTTTCAGACCCTACAATACCAGCTTTCTTCAAATGTAACTCTTCAGCTCCTTTTATGGTAAAGTTTAATTCTGTGAACATATGGAGGGTCTGAACGTCTGCCAAATGTTTTAAAAGACAAGGTTATAAATACCCCAGCAGTGAGCTTTGTTCCTTAATGTATGGCTCTGTTACTCCGAGTCAACATGGAAGATAAATCAGAACATAGAGCTGGCTTGGGCATTAACTTGATATTTCTGGCAAGAATTCATATAGTATCTTATTTGGGAGAGCAAAAGAGGAGTAGTTTTTCTGAGGTAACATTAAGAAGGAAAAAAAAGTTTATAAAAAGCAAATGCAGAATCATAACCTAACTGAAACACCTAAAATGTAAATACTCAGTCCAATTTTCTTACCAGCAAATTGAAGCTTAAGGAGTCGCAATAATGTCTGTGGGGTTGGTGATTACACCCACTAGCCCTTTTTTCTCTTGACTGGGAATAGATACCTCTTAATATCTTTGGTAGTGTGTCTCCCTATCCCACCGCAAACTCAACTCTTTGCTATTTCCCCTATTTTCGAATTTCCCTCTGCCCAAATTTGGGCTTGTCCCTGCTTGACTCAGTTTAGGGCCCACCCCTCTCATCTCTGCAACTCTGCCATTTCTCTAAAAATAGGGATTTGCTGACCTGCCTCCTCTCTCCAGCATCTGACACAGCTGGTCCCATTTGTTGCTGGGCTGACAGCTGAAGGGGCCCTTACCCACTTCCGAACAAAAGATACACAGTGCCTAACACTGTTTTAAGATGAGACCTCTTGGGTGAATAAACTGCAGTGTTGTATAAGGAAGGCCCTTTGCATAAACTTTCCAGGTCACTGGGATAACGTTTAATAATTCATGTCCTTCTCATAGTAAGTGCACTTAGTATCCTGAATGACTTAATGTAGCTTCCAAAGAGTACAGGAACTGCCTAGAGTTAGCTCATTTATGTAGCAGGATATGATTAAGAACGGAGAGCTAAAAGAGGAATCAGGAGAACTTTGCTAAGACTATTTTTTCCATTTCCTGATGAAGATTTTTTTCTTCTTCAGCAAGCCATGTAAGCTGAACTTGTCTATATCTAAAATGGGAATACTAACAAATCTGACTTGCTAGAATATTTGAAATGGCACCCAAATCACATAATGCATAAGAAAGCTTAAGACCCTAAAAAAATGTCCTTACTATTTGTATTAATAATCTGGGCTTTGCTGGCAAATGGAACCCTCAAATCTCAATGGTTTACAACCACAATATCCTCTTTCACTCATGCTGCATGTTGTCTGTTGGTTTCCTGCTACTCTGTGCCAAATATCTTCTTTTATATTCCAGGACCCAGGGTTACCTTCTATCTGGGATATTGCCATCTGATAGTAGACAAAACGGTCAATAGTAGAAACTTGTGATGGTTCTTGGATCTTTTGCCTAAATGTTGCATATGTTACTTCTGCTCAGATATAGCCAGATAAAGTCCTATTACCAAACCTCACCTCAATTAGGAGGTAAAGTGTACTCACTCCACAAAAGAAGCTCTAAGAAAGGGGCCTATGGAGATGAATCTAGTAGACAGGACCAGTACATTTTTTGAACAAGCAATACAAACATAAAACTCAGCATGGAATTAGACCCAGTCAAGCTCCTTGGAGATGTTCTCTGCTTGCTGGATGTCTTATTTAAAACAAGACAAAACAGAAAACGCAAAACCAACAACTCCCCAAAATTCTCTCTTCCCTGACTTATCTGTAGTCCTTGAACAGCTATCTTGAAGTAGCCTAGAAAAAGAAAAAAGGACTTATCTGCAAAAAAAAATTGAGAGGGAGGGACTAGAGGATGAAGAATTTTGTGGAGAAAATTATAGTAAAAGGCAATAAAGATTTAAAGGAGATAAAGAAAGACAATAAAATGATATGCATGAGAATTCTGTCACAAAGATTAGTAAAGGAAATGCTGTATGTTATAGCACAAGTATCAGTGGTGCATTCTTTGTGAGTTCTAGGGTCCACACACTTGATCTGTGATGTCCCACACAATCACTAGGACATCTTGGATTAGGTTGATTACTTGGTTGTAAATGAAAAGAATGCAAACAAGTGCATCTCTTTTTTTTTCTTTTTATTTATTTATTTATTTATTTTTTAATTGTGATATTGAGGGGTACAGTTAAGGGTTAAGTACACAAATGTCTCGTTCAGGCACCCTTGTTGATAAGAAGGTTCCCCCCATCCCCCAGACAGGTATTTACTGCCATTAATCCCTTCCCCTATCCCTCCTACCCCCCCCCCGCCATCGTTTCCCACCACAGTCAGTCATTTTCTTGTGGTAATACGTTGGATGATCAAGGTCTACTAGATGACAGACAAAATGTTATACTAAGTTTTATGAATTTGTGAGAGGTCCCCCAGTATTATGGACACTAGTTCCATCCACGTTGCTGCGAAATTATTGATTTCATTCATCATAAGGGCTGCCTACAATTACATCGTGTATATGTACAACATTATATTGATCCAGACCTCTATTGATCGACAGCCTGGTTGCT
>CAUYQG010218932.1:0-23506 GCA_963574415.1 Tarsius wallacei
TGGAGTTGGCAAATATTTTTTCCCAGTCTGTAGGCTGTCTCCCTGCTCTCTTGATGGCTTTTTTGGCTTTGCAGAAGCTGGTTAGTTTAATGAGGTCCCACTTGTCTATCTTATCTCTTTCCAAGAAAATATGCATTGACAAAACATGTAGATCTAAAGGACCACTGCTAATGACTATATACTATTATATAGGTACTGCTCTTGGGAGATATTTAGGTTGCTCCTAATTTTTCAGTAGTACAAACATTATAATAAATATAATAAACATCCTTGTGTAGCCAGGCACAGCGTTGTGTGCCTACTTAGGAGGCTGAGGTGGGAGGATTGCTTGAAGCAAGGACTTCAAGGCTGTAATGAGCTATGATTGTGCTTTTGAATAGCCACTATACTGTAGCCTAAACAACACAGTGAGGCCCCATCTGAAAAGAAAGAAAGAAAGAAAGAAAGAAGGAAACAAACAAAAAGAAAGAAAGAAAGAAAGTCAGTCTCCGGATAGACATTGCCAAATGTCCCTGGGAAGCAACTAGCCCCCAGTGGAGAACCACTGGGTTGTTCAAAGTATTCTTAGGACACAAAAAACATGAATCATTAAACAAATTTTAAGTTAACTTCATTAATTTAAAAATATCCTCTTATATAAAATACATGTTTTTAAGCACTTACTTATTCAACAATTATCGATTCAATGCTTCTAGGTACTTACTGTGATAGGCTCTGGGGAAATATGGTGGGCAAAACAGGCTCATTTCTTGCTATGTCAGAGCTTATGGTGTAATAGTCTGTTTGTCTCCCTCGGTTTAGTTCCTGGGGACGGAATTGTTGTGTCAAGACTGCTTTCCAGAGGATATAGCAATTATACTCTTCCTAGAAGAAGATAAGATAGCTCATTTTCTTAGATTCTCATGGACTTTAGGTTTCCTTTTGAGCTTTAAGTGGTTTCTTGATAATTTCCTCAGGAAAATGGAAGTGAGTAACCTATAATACAAGAGTGGTGAAATCACATCGTCTATGGTTTTCTCATGTTAGCCCTTGCCCTCTAGCCCCTGATGTTTTTTGGTAGATGGCTCTAAAAAATAGTTTTCCCCTTTTTGTATTCTACATTGTGAGCACTTTTATTTATTGGTTTGTTCAGTCACTCATTCATTCATCATTCATTCATCCCTTGATAAGTGCTTATTTTGTACTAAGCCTTTACTAGGTTCCAGGGATACAGAGATGGATAGAATAAGATGCCTGACCTTAAGAGCTCCCAGACTACTCCTCACAGAGCCTGAGACAGAACAGGTTTTTGACACTATCTGATGAGCTTAAGTGCCTTGATGTTGGAACTCCTCAGTCTTCTGAGAATCCTGTGTGATTGGGATGTCAGTGTTGGAGCCCAGAGGGTGGGTATATGGGGTGTCTCAAGCCATTTTGTCCTCTGTGGACAATCCAAGAAAATATCAAAGACACCAACAGAGAGTAGCTCAGGCAGATATGCATGGAGTAACTAAATGAATGTATCCATACAGTATTTAGGAAGAGAGTGGAGTTCTTCCAGATGACATCTTTGGTGGTTCGCCATAATGCACTCTCTCCCCAATCCTACCTTAACATTTTGCCCAATAATTTTACTAATTGCTTTGTTGAGGACTGCAGAACATGCCAATCAAAGTCAAAAATGCCAAGAAGCTTAAAATGAGTGAGGTTAGGGAACAATAGACGAGGAAGACATCCTCAGTCCCAGTGTATAAACCGAAGTTTTGAACCACAGCTGAAAAGATGTATTAATCTTATTCAGGTGCAAAATCCTGCACCTCAGTTTTAAAATCCATTTGCAGCATCAGTTAAAAATAAAATAAAATTTGTTTTTAAAGTCAATTGGATAGTAGATACTGACTCTGTGAAAACCCTGCAGGGAGCCCCAGAACTAGTGGGGTAGACAGACACAGAGATAGAAAATTATTGTCCAGTGAGAAAAGTGTTATCACAGGGATAAATATATGGCACCATGAAAGCATTACATTGAGATGGGAGAAGAGTACATCCAGATAAGAAGATAAAGGGAGTCTGGAATTCATTGGTGAACAACATACAAAAATCCCTGTCCTCATGTAGCTTACATTCTAGTAGAGAGAGACAGATAATAAATACAAAATGGTATAAATTCACATTAAACATTATGGTGGAAAATAAAGCAAGGAAAGAGATGAGATGTGTGTGGGAGTTGTGGACTGTGAGTTTAAGTTGGTACCATAACTAAGAAGGTGACATTTGAAGAAAGACCTAAAAGAAATTAGTGAATAAGCCATGTGTATATCTGGGTTAGAGAGTTCTAGGCAGAGGGAGTGTGACAAGAACAAGGATCTCAAGGTGGGAACATATTTATTCAAGGAATAAGAAGGGAGACAGGTGTGCCTGAGGCAGAGTGAGCAAGGGTGAGTAGTAGGATATGTGGTCACAGAGGTTAGGGCTATGGGTCAGGATTGGGTTCAGTATTTGTCATTAAGTTTGGAAAGTTCTCAGGTATTATTATTTCAGATATTTCTTTTGTTTCATTGTTTCTTCAGCACCTTGTATTCCAAGTAAGTGTGTCTGACACCTTTTAATATTAGCTCACAGTTCTTGGGTAGTCTGTTCTGTTTCCCCTTTGCTCTTTGCATCTCAATCTGGGAAGTTTCTACTGACATATTTTCAAGCGCACTGATTGTTCCTCAGCTGTGTCCATTCTACTGATGAGCCCATAATAGATACTCTTAATTTCTGTCAGATTGCTTTTGATTTATAGCGTTTCCTTTTGATTCTTTCTTAGTTTTCATCTCTCTTCTTCCAAAACCAATATGTTTTTTCATGTTGTCTACTTTTTTCATTAGAGTGTTTTGCATATGAATTATATTTATTTTAAAATTTCCCAGCTAACAATTCCAAAATTTGTGTCGTATCTGAGTCTTGTTCTGATGCTTGATCTCTCTAAGTAATTTGTTACAAATTAAATTACAAACTTAAAATGCTCATACAAATGACAAATTAAAAAGGTGATAAATAGCAGGTCCTCGTAACTCCAAAACTCATGCTTTCTCTTTCACGAAAACTTTTCAAGAATTGAGTAGACACTCAATATCAATTTGAGAATTGAAATGAATGAATGTGAATGAAAAAATTTGTTTTCTTATCTTTTACTAGCACAACTTAAAATATTTTGTTGAAAGCTGGACATGATATATGAGGTAGTCGCTACTGAGGTAAATAGACCTTTAGTCTGAGGTTTTATGTTTGTCTGACTAGGAGTTTGGCTGTGTTTAATATTTGCTGTAGTGGTAAGTGTCAGAGGCTTGGGTGCCTGTCCTGTTGTGTTTATGTTTTCCTAAGATCTCTTCCTTAAATCAGCTTTGCACTGACTGTTTATTTTGCTATAATTCACTGTTATATTGGAGCTCTGTTGGTGTGGTAATAAGATAGGGAGATGGAGTGTTCTACAGTCTTATATTTACATTTCAGTCTTTTAGTGGGTCTGTGTCACTGGGCTGTGACAATCACAAGTATTTGGGGGTATTTTTGTGACTTTTCACCCCCTTAAGTGAGACAGGAAGACTTGAGGGGGCTGGAGTTAGGTGAATGTCTTTCCCTTTAGGCATAGTAAGGCTCTGGTAAAGTATTCTCTGCTGGAACATAAGCCTTTGTTATGGATAATGCTCTGGATGCACTTAAAAATAATGGTTACTTTCCCCCTCCTCCTGCCAGAACCATAAGGGGATTTTTCTTGACTTTTCACCATGATAAATTGATGGGATTCCTAAAGGTAAACTTCACAAAATTGTGCCACTCTCTCCACCGAAACAAAACAAAACAACCAAACATAACAACAACAACAAAAAAACCCCTTGTGACTAATTCATACTCAGTCTCCTGTAATTTGTCAAAATTAGCATTTAAGTGTTCTTATCAGTTTATGGCTCCAGCAACTCTGCTCTAGATCATGACCATAAGTCTCAGAATTCATCAGTTCTTCCTGATTTGAGGGATGGTGGTTTGTTTGCAATGTCAGTTCTCTGATAGGTCCAATATCATTGGTACTCACTGTATTCAGTTTTTTTCTTGTTGTTGTGATGATATTGATACTGGATATAAAACTTGAAGTCTGGGAAAACATTTTAAGTATGCCTTTTTAGTCCATAAAACAGCTTTATGAGGTGGATACTATTGCCACGATAATTTTCTGAATGAAAAAAATTGAGAATGTTAAGGAATTTGCTCACGATTACTCAGTAAGCAGTGGGGCTTGGATTTGAACTCAGTTCTGTCTGATTCTGAAGACTAGGATGTGGGCACGTATAGCGTAATACAAGAGTCAGAAAGTGACAAGAATCATAAGGGGGTAGAAAAAGTGTTATGGCAGTATGGAGGATGATGATGTCAATTTAGGATGGGGGAAGGAAATTTTATCAGAGAAGATGGAAGTTAGTGGGTCTTGAAGGACTTAAACATAGGGAAATCTGGACAGAAGACTGGGACCCTGGAGGCAGGGCATAAAGATATTCAAACATTAATATTCTGCTACATAAATTTCCCATTGTTCTTAGCCCAACCATTGCTTGCCCTTGTCTACTTGAAATTCTATGATAAGAAGCAAGTAAGGTCTTTCAGTGCCTAACAAGTAGTGAGAGCTTATTGGCCGTTCTCTTTCATTATGCCAATGTTACAAATCAAGCATCTGGGCTTTGATTAATTTTATTCTGCTCAGGAGTTCTGTCTTGGGGAATTATTGAGGGAGGTGGCAAGCTCAGTGCCAGAAAGCCCCTGTACTCTTAACAGTGGCCAGTGTCCTCTTCACATGGGGAGGCCAAGAAAGGAAAATAACCACCAGTGAATCTGGTTTTGAGAGGATTAGGAAATGTAACAACTGTCTAGTCACCTCTACTTATTCCCCTCAGAATAGACTTGCGTCCAGATATTCTTCATTCTGCTTTCTAACCATTTCCCTGGCACTCCCCAACCTGGTGAGGAGCTTATGACAATTCCACTGCATATAATCCCTGGAACGGAATTGAAGCTTTATCCTCTCCTGAGACTACAAGATCTCCTCTTCTTTTTCTGAAAAATAAAAAATAAAAAATACATGCTGAGGAAACCAAGCAGCTACAGGAGGTGCTAGAGAGCCCCATCTGGTGCATCCCTACTTGTGGGGGTGGGGCACACCAGGGTGTGTGGGGTTCACTGGCCCAGAAAATAGAAGGCCAAAGATGGAGGCCTTAGCTCACCAATACCAGGAGGCGAGTTACTCTTTTCCCCTCTTAGGCATGGACAGGACTACCTAAAATGCACACAACTGATATATAAATAGAATCAAAAGATTCCACAGTTAATAAAGATCTCTACTTATATTTGAGAAGCAATGAATCCCAAAAGGTCTCTATCCAGTGTTGTCTTCTCCAGTGATCTACCTATCATTGCTCATCATTGACCATCTCACCCGTTTAAGGCAGTGGCTTTCAAATATTTTTTACTTAGACTTACAGTAAGGAATAAATCTTATAGTATGAACCAGTAAATGCTTTCACTTGTGTATGAATGTATATACCTACACAAATATATGCATACATATGTGTGTGCTTATGCATATATGTGTGCATATTTTCATGTACATATAAATTGCAGTTTTTGGATATCAAAATTGCTGAATATTGGCAATTTACTATTGTTCAATGTAATATAAAAACAAAAGTTTCACTAAACAATACTTTAGTACGTGCAATCACAGTGATATTTTCTATTTTATTTTATTTCACTTTTTAAAAGTGCTAGTTGTTAACCACTAAATTGATTTCATGATTTGCTAGTGTGTTGTGACCCACAGTTTGAAAAACACTGGTTCAAGGTGTTATCTTTTGAATGCCCTTCTTAGAGCACAGGAATTTTTCTGGGATAGTTATCCCCCAGAGAATGTGCAGATCAAAGCAGACAGGAAGGAGAAAAAAAGGAGACAGAAAGGACTGATACAAGAATAAAAACCCAGGCCAGGGTCTCTGAAAAGCCACACAGTAATAGAACTAGAAGGATCTAAATTTGTAGTGTGGCAGATGGAGAAACTGAGACACAGAGAAGGAAGGACTTGCCTAGAGCTGTATTCCAATTGAGTCACAGAGCCAGAGCTGGAACCTGAGGCTCTTGAGGGTATGGGGATCCTTCCTGTCCAGAGGAATTTTGGCAACACAAGGCTTATTCCCACAGATAAAATAAGCCCCATAGGCTAGATTGGGCACTAAGTGCTCACCCGCGTTTGGGGCCTAGCTCATGGGATGATGGGCAAGACTTTAATCAGCCTCCTGTTGGATTCCGTACATGAGAATCAGTCCCAGCCTGTTTGACATGCTTAGTCACTGGCAACCTATTCTGTTGTTGACAGCTCCTGTTGGTAAAACCAGTGTCCAGTTACATGCTCATCTCAGCTAAGTCAAGGGTGGGGAAGGAGAATGCAACATACACGCGCAGCTGTCCCACAAGCCAACTCTCTGGCTTGGGCAGGAAAGAGGTGGTTTATGGACTAAGTCCATAAACTATAGACAACAGGACAACCTGAGCTTCTCTTACCAAACCCCACCTTGATTCCAGCCTCTACATCCCTCCTCTAAGAAAAGCTAGGGCCCTTTGACCTTATCAGTAATTCCAACCTGGCTTGGACTGGGGCTTTAACACCAGCTCTACTTGTCTTCCTTTTCTATGGCTGTGGAACGGCCCGCTGGTCCCAAATCTGGCATTTAAGTTTCTGCCTGGTAATCTACCTTGCACCTCCTGGCCCCTACAGATGACTCATTGATTATAAGCCTGACTGGCCAGCAGATTTATGAGACCTGGATCCAGGGTATCTGACTTCATCTCTGAGTAGCTGGACTCCTGGGCTACTATAAGGGCCTCTCACCTGGCTACAGATGGTTGAGGGAGACAGATAAGCATCCACTGGGGGACTGGTACTGGCATGTTCTCATTAAAGCAGCAGGTCAATTAAGGCTCTTTTAATGAGCAGTTCTTACAACAAAACCTGAAAACAATAGTCTTTGTTTAACTGCTCTACAGTTACCTCATGAAAACTTCTCCCTGGTGAAACTCCTCAAATACCAAAGTTTGTGGCCTTTGGATACAAACCATGAAAATTCTGGAGAAATTTTCCATTTTTTTTTTTACCCAAAGTAGAACACTTAAGGTCTTGCTCTTTGTATGAGAACCTGTGCTGCATTCCCCCAGGGAAGGCCAGACTAGCACTGATGAATTTCTCCACCTGTACCCACCCTTTTAGTGCTGGTACTCAAGGTCACATTGTAGGCTGTTACTATTTATGCCTTTTACAAGAAAGGTGCTCAGCTGAGAGGGTAGGTAAAGAATAACAGGTAGACTTGTACTATTTGCCAAATGCCTGTTTATAGTGCTGCACCCACCCAGAAGGGACACCTTTGTGTACTTGGTTTCCCCCAAGAGAGCGTCTGTTTCTAATTCCCCCAAGAGAGCGCCTGTTTCTCATACAGGTGAGGGCACCATTGATAAGCTCCTAAGAGCTCCTCTAGAAAGAAATATTTAAGATCTTCTTTGGGCTGGGCCACAGCCAGAGCTCCAAAAGAGGGGGCTTCTGAGAACTGGACCTTCCCTATCCATTCACTTTAACCACCTGGCTCCCTCTACTTCATGCTTCAAGTATAACTTTTATGTTGATCGGTCCTCGATACTGTTCTTCAGTCCTACCAAGACATGTATTAGCCAACTATCTATATACCATCTTCACCTGGAGAGCCCATAGGAACCTCACACTCATGGTACCTTCCAAATCTTCTCCCCATCAATATTTCACATCTGTGCTGGAAGTTTTCTATTTGCTCCTCCAAATCCACTCTCCACTTTTCTTTACACCTGCTGTGTTGCCTGCAACTCTGACCTGCACCTTACTGCCTTCCTTGATTCTCCTTCCTTCCCATATGCAGGTCAAAACCTATGCTTTTTCTCTCTCAGCTTCCATAGCACTCTGAGTATAAGATGAACAGGTTGTATATGTGAATGTGTCCTCAGCTAAAAAATGATCCGTTTGAGGGATCACGTCATGTTAATCTCTGTAACCTCAGTGCCTGCCAGAGGGTTGCCACATAGTAAGTACTCAAGGAATGCTGAATTGAAACTGATTTTTCCCATTCTCTTTTTCTTTCTTTCTTTCGTTCTTTCTTTCTTTCTTTCTTTCTTTCTTTCTTTCTTTCTTTCTTTCTTTCTTTCTTTCGTTCTTTCTTTTGTGTGTGCTCACACACACAATAAAGGTGGAACAATAGGGAGTCAGTGTACTGGAGATGGCAACAAATGAGGAGAAGGAGTTGAAAGATAAAGAGTCCTGGATGGAAGAGAACAGAAAGGCAGGAAGGCTGGAAGGGGTGAAAGGGAATCGAGATCTAGGGAGCACCTATTGTATGCCAGACTTCTGAGGCTCAGACAGGTTAAGTCGCTTCTCTAAGGTCATAAGACTAATACGTAGATGGGAGAAAGATGAAGGGAATAGTAAAGGAAACCAACAGGGTTTAGGTGAACTATGGAGACAGAAGAGGGAGAAGAGTAGGTGGTCGGACTGGCACAATTGTGCAGGTTCTGGGGTATAAATGAGCTCAAGAAGTGGGTAGGAACAAGCTGGGGTAGCCACAGATCTTATTAAACATTCAAGTTCTTGGACCTCAATCTCCAGTGGTTCTGATCCAGTAGGTATAGAGTGAGGCCCAGGAACATCATGTTGAACAGGTAGGTGCCTCACATAATGCTAATGCAGACAATTCAGGAACCATGTTTTAAGAAACACTGAGCTAGGCAGTGAAATCTGACTCTTAGACCTGGAAGGAACAGGTATCTTCTCTTCAAAAGGTAATCCAGCTACTGTTCTCATATCACTAATTCAGGACTCTTTCTACTTTATAAGGCAATCTAACCAGTCTGGTGCTAGACCAACAACAAAATTAGTAGACATTTATTCCTTAAGCTGAATTTAAATTGACTATAAAGAAGTCAATTTGACTCTAGTTCTGCTTGCTAGAGTAGCGCAAAATAAGTAATCTCTCTACTTTGTGGAAGATAGTCTTCTAGGAAGGTGGTATGGTTTGCTTCCCTACCCAATACTCTGGGCATTTCAGGACCTGGTGTAGAGGGTTTCCTGGGGATGAGTAGGCAGAGGTGCTTGAGGAGGCATGTGAAAAGGAAATTCTCAGAAAGAACTGTTAAGCAGAGCTCCTTCTTGACTTTTTTTTTCTTTTTTGAGTGGCAGTTTCAATCTGTCACCCAGGCTGGAGTGCAGTGGCATGATCATGACTCACCACAGCCTTGACCTCCTGGGCTCAGGTGATCTTTCCTCCTCAGACTCCAGAGTAGCTGGGAATACAGGTGTGTGCTAACACACCCCACTAACTTTCTGATTTTTTTGTAGAGATGGGGTCTTGCTATGTTGCCTAGGCTAGTCTCAGACTTCTGGGTGCAAGCAATCCTCCCACCTTGGCTTTTCAAAATGCTGGAATTACAAGCACGAGCCATGTACCTGCCCTTCTTCTTGGCTTTTGGCTTTCTTGTTTCCCGGTTGATTCAAATAAACATTTAAAAAATTATTCCATCTTTCATCATTTTATTATTTTATTTTATTTTCGATTCAGAGGGTACATGTGCAGGTCACTTACTTGGGTATATTGTGTGATGATGAGGTTTGGGTTTCTATTGAATCTGTCACCCAGATAGTGAATATGGTACCCCATAGATAGTTTTTCAACCCTTGCCTGTCTCCCTCCCTCTCCCTTTTAGGAGTCTTGGGAACCTGAATGAGAAATGAGATCTAGGAACCAGCATGCTTAATAAGTTCCCTGGCTACCCCAGCTTGTTCTTGCCTACTTCTTGAGCTCATTTGCTCCCCGGAGCCTGCACCATTTTGCCAGTCCGAATATTGACTCTTCTCTCTCTTTTCTGTGTTGTCTTTTTTCCTTTTTTTGATATCTTCAAATCTGGTCATTTTTATTACAAAGTTCCTCAGTCCCTTCCCATCCCCCACTCAGGATTTCCCACCTGTCCTCTCCAAAGTTGTAGCGTTGATCTCCTCAGAGAAGGACTCAGAGAAGGACTCCCATACGTGCCCTTTCTCAGATCTCAGTCCTTAATACGCTTCTGTTGGTCTCCAATAATTTGGCTGGCTGATGCTCTCTTTTCTGTTGAGGATTTTTTTTTAACCTGGTTTTATTCTTTAGATAATTCGAATTCCTCCAAGCCATTGAAGATTGCTGAGGGTCCTCATTTGGGCAACATGGATTCAAATCTTGTGGTGATGGGGGTTTCCAACAGGTGAGCAGTGATGATGTCACGCCTTCCCCTGTCCTCTATGCCACGTTGCCTTTTTTTTTTTTTTTGAGTTGGAGTCTCACTGTCGCCCAGACTGGAGTGCAGTGGCCGCTCCCGGCCACCGCAGCCTCGACCTGCTGGGCTCCGGCGATCTTTCCGCCTCAGCCTTCCTAGTAGCCGGAATTACAGGCGCGCGCTACCACGCCCGGCTGATTTTTTTGATTTATTGTAGAGATGAGGTCTCGCTAAGTTGGCCAGGCGGGTCTCGATCCCTCAGGCTCAGGCAATCCACTCACCTCAGCCTCCCAAAGTCGCGGGATTACAGGCTGAGCCACTGAGCCCAGCTGCCACGTTGCTTTCTAACATGACAGCGGCACTGGTCCAGTGAGGATTGCTGACCTCGGTGCTGGATTTTATCTCAAGGTTCTGTGTGTTTGGACTTAAGCACATAGGCCCACATAGAAGTCACCAGCAACCTGAACAAGTGACCCGCTGGTTTCATATCTCAACCAATGTAAGCACTGCTCCTCAACTAAAAAAGGGAAGGGGTCTTCAGAGAAACCAGGAGAGTAACTTTCAAGAATTCCTGGTCATCAGTTTGGGAGTCAGAGGTGCAGTCGTCAGAGTGGAGGCTCCTACTGTGGCATAGGTCTCCTTTACTACTCTCTTCAACTTTCTCCTAGCTGAGTCTCAGAAGCCTGACATACAATAGGTGCTCCTGAGATCTTGATTCCCTTTTACCTCTTCCTGCCTTCCTGCTTTCTTCCAACAGTGTTTATTGTTGTCATTTTTATCTCCGTGTGAACAGTGTTTTGCTCCCACTTATGAGGACATGCAATATTTGGGTTTTTTTGTGTGCAAAGGACATGATTTTGTTCTTTTTTTTATGGCTGTGTAGTATTCTATGGTGTATATTTATATACCACACACTTTCTCTATTCAATTCACCATTAATGGGTACCTAGGTTGGTTCCATGTCTTTGCTATTGTGAATTCTGCTGTGTTAAACATACAAGTGCAAGTGTCTTTTTGGTAAAACGATTTATGTTCATTTGAGAATATACCCACTAGTGGTATTGCTGGGTCGAATGGCTCAAAGAGGTCTTTTTATCAACTGTGATCACAGCATAGTGAGCTAGGCAGTTCCACTTAATCTGAATCATAGCACTATAATAATATTGCATATATTGCATATAATAGAAACAATGTATTGTAATAATGATAGTCAATATTTATTAATCATTTTTCTATAAACCTGGAGTATTGTGAGTGCTAAAACTGGATGAAACTATTTAATCCTCACAATTTTTCGGTGAGTTAAATACCATCATCATCCTCATTTTACATGTAAAGAAACAGGCACAGAGAGAAGTCCAAGTTACCACAGCTAGGAATGATCAGAGCCAAGGTTCAAATTCATTAACTCTTTTTCTCTATAGAAAGATCCCTTGTCTTAAAATCTAAAGGGTTAGAATTAAGACTTAGTTCTGCCCCTAAGTTGCTGTGCGGCCTTCCCCTTTTCTTTTCCCAAGTTCAATATTTGTAATCCAATATGTGATAAAATATTGACCAGGGACTTCAATTAGCTGACTCTTAAAGGTTTTTCTAGTTCATTCATTCAATCATTTCCCAAATGGTCACTGATTACCTCCTCAGTGCCAGACTCTATGTGAGCAAAATACCACCTCTGCCTCACAGAGCTCCTGTATTAATAAGGGCAGGAAGACCACACTAACTTTCCCTAAGTCTGGGCCTGTGTGACGTGTGTGTGTGTGTGTGTGTGTGTGTGTGTGTGTGTGCGCGCGCACGCGCGCGCGCGTGTTAGTCCAGGAGGTAATGGAATAAAGTTAGCCTGGTGTGATCTGGCTGCTCAAAGAATTGTGGAGTGGGAGAAAGTCCAGGGAGTGACCTGTCTTGTGCTCTCTGTGCCCCCTAGATGCTTCCCATGATATTACTCCAAAGATTTCCACTGAGAACCACAATTGCAGTTTATATATGCAGTCAGAATGGGGAAATTGCTTCCTTGTAGTGAATAGTCATTTGGCATTTGCAATCCAGAAGTGTTCCTGAATGAAGACTCCTAAAGGCACCCAGGTGGGGAAGGTGGACTGGAGATACAACTTGATGGCACAGAAGGGACATAGCTAGGAGTTTTGGCAGGAAATAGCATAAAAGGGATTGAGGAGACTACAGGGAGCAAGAGGAAAGATGTAAGAGGAAATGAGGGAATAAATGACATGAAGGGGGAAGGGTAAGAGTGGGGAGTCTATCTAGGTGGTCTTCAGAAACTGAGTTATCTATTAATACTTCTCTACAGCCTTTTAGTCCTTGAGGCCCACAGACTTCAGGTGACTTGTCTAAGAACACATGACTTAAAGGACCGAGGTGAAGGTCCATTCCAGCATTATCACCTCTGTGTGGTAGCTTATAAGGAGTGTAAGGAGCACAGAAGGCCCAGACAAGCCCTGAATATAACTTGCACCTAGGAGGCGTCAGGTTTTTTTTCTATGCTCTGAACTTTCAGCAGCCAGTGTTGTCCTATGTGTCATTACCAACAGGTCCCAGCAGATTCTAAACCAGTTCTTAATATGAGGCCTGCTTAAAAGCCTCAGGCTGTTCTCTTTGTCCTTCCAAGAGGTATGAAGTACTGACGGTAAAATTTCTTTTTTTATATATATTTTTTATTTTAAAATTGTGGGGTATAGTTAAGGGTTAGGTATACAAATATTCATTGTGCAGGTACCCTTGTTGATGAGGTGTGCCCTCCATCCCCAGACAGATATTAACTACAGTTAATCCCACCTCCCTTCCCCTCCCTGCCCTCCCCCCATAGTTTTCCGCCACTGTCAATCCTTTTCTTATAGTATTACGGTAGTTGTTCAAGGTCCACTTATGAGTGAGAATATGTGATACTCATGTCTTTTTGTGAGAGATCATTCAGTATTATAAACTCTAATTCCATCCAGGTTGCTGCGAAATTCATGATTTTGTTTTTTTTATGGCTGTATAATATTCCATTGCCTATATGTACCACATTTTAAAAATCCAGTCCTCTCTTGATGGACAGCATGGTTGGTTCCATGATCTTGCTATTGTGAACAATGCTGCGATAAACATACGTGTGCCGGTATCTTTTTTATAGAGTGATTTGAGTCCTTCAGGGTATATTCCCAGTAGGGGGATTGCGGGGTCATATGGAAGGTCAATTTTTAGAGCTTTGGGTCAGGTGATGGGGATCCCAAGATCCCAAGATCTGGAATGGTAATCACATAATTAAAAACGCCACCATTCCCTCTTTCTGTGCTTGTGTACAAAACACTAATTGAGTATACCACTTTCTTATGTAGAACTTAGATACTTCCTCATAACGATCCTCTCGAAATAAATAAGCATTGGAATAAAAAGTTCTATTTGCAACTCACTTAGGCTTATCAGATCATACTAAGAAGGCAACTACCTGCTCCATATGTGCAAAAACCCATGGTTGGAAGCGGCATTCAGTCTAGAAGGGCTCAGGCAGTACATGCTCTTCTATCTATCCTGAGCACTACCTTGAAAAGAACTAGAAAAGATAGCTGTTAAAAGAGCTCTTAGATATAACCTAATGTAACTGAGACTATTGCAAAAAAGGAAAATATGGTGACTATGTAATTTATACATTTAAGAAAAAAATAACAAGTTCTTTGGGATAAATAATGCTTCCCTTGAATTAAATGGAAAGAAAATTTATGCAGGAAAACATTTATTCCTTGCTTCCTAGGGTTCAGCATTATGGCAGGCATCTTGATATAAATTATTTTCTTTCCACCTTGTGGCATCCCTATGAGATACGATTCATTATTCTCATTTTGAAGATGATGAAATTAAGGATCACAGTGGTAAAGAATCTTGCACTGGGTCAAGAGCTAGTACATGAAGGAGTCAAGATTTGACCAAAGTTTGATCCTTTTCAACATACCACGCTGCCTCCAAAAGTAACATAGAATGACATAATGGAATTTCATTCCACTTATTCCACAAATATATATTGAGTTCCTCCTATGTGTCAGGCATAGTTCTAGGCACTGTATGAAACAAGACAGATGCGGGTCTTGCACTTATGGAGCTTATGGTTTGAGGACCTAAGAGTCAGGCAGATACAGGCAGTGTTCAGATTGCTACTCAAAATATATTATTGCAAACAATGAAAGTGTTAATAAGGGAAAATACAAGGAACCAAAAATTATATCACAGAAGGGATTTGATAAAGTCTGGGACATTTGAGTTGAGAGCTATTGGCAAAGGGAGATAGGGAGAGTAATGAAACATTCCAGGCTGATAGAAAAGCTTGTGAAAAATACGTATAATGGAGAGACTGAAAAAAAGGCTGGTATGTCGGGGCACAGAACGTGAGAATAAAGACTGGTGAAGAAAGCTCTGTAGGCCTCAATGTGGAGTTTGGATTTTTATCCTATGAGCAAAGGAAACCATTGGAGAATTTTAAACAAGGAAATTAAATGACCCAGCTTGTATTTTTAAAAATATTTTTTCCATTATGGTATGTGATATGTATGCAGAAAGGTGCATAAGATTTGTCTGTATAATTCAATGAATATTTATACAGTGAAATTTGTGTAACCATCACCCAAGTCAATAAATAACACATTGCAAAGACCAAAGAAACACTTCTATGTGACTTGATCATAACCTTCTTCCTTCCCTCAGAGGTAATCACTATCCTGACTTTTGTAATGCCCATTTTTTTTTTTTTTGGTAAAACTGAACTTTCTATTTTGTGGTAATTATAGATTCACATGCAGTTGTAAGAAGTGATACAGGGGATCCCTATACTCTTTATGAAGTTACTCCCAGTCATTAACATCTTGCAACCCTACAGTACAATAACACAACCAAAATATTAACATTAATATGGTCAAGATAGAGAACACCACATGAGCCTTTCCTGTTTTTTAACAGCCACTGTCACCTTCTTCTCTCTTGCTTCCCTCCCCCTACTCATTCCTACACCCTTGCAACCCCCAGTCTATTCTATATATTCTCCCTTTCTCTAATTTTACCATTTCCAGAATGTTATATAAACATTCACACATACACAGTATGTGGCCTTTTTGGAATGACTTTTGTACTCAGCATGGTTCTCTGGAGACTCATCCAAATTGTTGTATGTATCAATAGTTCATTTCTTTTTATTGCTAAGTAGTATTCCATGGTATGATTTTAGCACCATTTGCTTAACTATTTACCTGTTGAAGCACATTGGGCTGTTTCTAGCTTTGGACTATTTGGAATAAAGTTACTATAAACATTTGTGTATAGATTTTGATGTAACCATATATTTTAATTTCTTTGGAATAAGTGTCCAAGAGTGCAATTGCTGGGTTGTATGGTAAGTGCATGTTTAAATTTCTAAGATATTGCCAAACTGTTTTCTAAGGCAGCTGTATCATTTCATATTCTCACCAGAAATGTACAAGTTATTCAGTTTCTTCATATCCTCACCAACATGGTGTTGCTGGTGTTCTTATTTTAGTCATACTGATGTGTGTAGCAATATTTTTAAGTGACGTGGTTTTAATTTCCATTTCATTAATGTTTGATTATGTTGAACATCTTTATATGTGCTTATTTGCCAACTGTACAGTCTCTTCAGTAAAATGTTGCCTCATGTCTTTTACCCATTTGCTAGTTGGATTTCTGCTTACAGTACTTTTGAGTTTTGAGAGTCCTTTATAGATACTTTTGGGTTGATTGTGTTGTTCAGTTCTTTTTTTCATCTTTATTTTAGATTTGGGGGCACACATGTATGTTCGTTAAATGGACATATTGTATAGTGGTGAAAATTGGATTTCAAGTGACCCATTCCCCAGATAGTGAACATTGTACCCATTCAGTTCGCCTTTATAATTTTTTTGTTGATTTTCTGTCGAGAGTAGTTCTATAAATCTCTGAGAGTAGAGTATTGACGTCCTCAGTTACAGTTGTAAATTTGTCTATTTCTTTTTTCAGCTCTTTTTTTTTTTTTTTGCATCTTGTATTCTGAAGCCCAGTAGTTTGGTGTGTACACATTTAGAATTACATGTCCTCCCAGTGGACAGATCCTTTTATCATTATGTAATGTTTCTTTTTGTCTCTAGTAAATTTTTTACTCTGATGTAGACTTTATCTTACATTATGTCTGAATTTTAAATTAATGTTTTCAAGGTATATCTTTTTCTATTATTTTACTTTCAACACAACCATTATATTTGCCATTATAGTTGAAGTAAATTCCTTATAGTCAGCATACGGTTGGATCAATTTTTTTTTTCACTTTGCAAATTTCTGTCTTTTGAATATATTTAGATCATTTGCATTTAAAGTAAATGTACTGTTAGTCTGCCATTTTCCCATGTTTTATTTTTTGTTCCTCTGTTCTCTTTTCTTATATTCTTCTGAATTATTTTATAATTTTTAATTACTCCATCTTAAGTTATTTGTAGTGTTTTGGGGTATAATGCTTTGCATCATTTTCTTAGTCGTTTGCTCTCAGTATTACAATATACATACATAACTTAGCAGAGTCTGCTGGTATCAAATTTTACTGTTTCAAGAGAAGTGTAGAAACCTTACTTTGTTTAGACCTCTTTATCCTCTCCACTTAAAAATATAATTTGTTAAGTATTTCTTCTACATAATTAGTTACCACATCAGATGGTTTTAAAGTTTTTGCTTCAATCACCACATATTGATTTAAGAAACTCAAGAGAAGTAAGATAGTTTATTTTATTTACCCCTATTTTTACTCATTTCAATGTTCTTCTTTCCTTTCTATAGTCCCAAACTTTCTTTTGTTATCATTTCCATTCTATTTAGAGATCTTTTAGCCATTATTTTAGTGTAGGTGTGCTGGCAACGAGTTTTCTTAATTTTAGTTCACTTGAGAATGCCTTTATTTCCCCTTTATTCCTCAGGTCTATTTTAGCTGAAAATAGAACACTGGGTTGACAGTTTCTTTTTCTTTCAGTACTTGAAAAATGTGTCACTTCTTTCTATTCCCCATGTCTTGAACTTCAATGACACAAATATTATATCCTTTGTTAATGCCCTAAAGGTCTCTAATGCTCTGTTCATTTTTAAGTCTATTTTCTCTTTGTTATTCACATTTTTTAAATTCTATTGTTCTGTCATCAAATTTTTTATTCTATCCTCTGTTATATCTACTCTACTACTGAGTTCAGCTAGTGAGGAGTTTTTTTTCTGCTATTGTATGTTTCAATTCTATAATTTTCAATTAGTGCTTTTTAAAAAAACTTCTCTTTCTTTGATGAGAATTTATTGTTTTCATTTGATTTAAGAAAACGTACAATTGTTTGTTGAAGCATTTTATGATGGTTTCTTTAAATTCCTTATTAGATAATTTCAACATCTGAGTTATCTCAGTGTTGGTTCCATTTGATTTTTTTCCTTATTCGAGTTGTGATTTTCCTTGTTGGTATAGTATGTGATTTTTTTATTGAGTTCTGGGTTTGTTGGATATTGTATTATGATATTATAAGTCCTATATAAATATTGTATTTCAGTTTATCTTTTTAAAATGCAGGCAACACCCACTTACTGAGGTATAGTGCAAGGGTCAGGTAGGTGTGTATGTTTAGCTTCTCCCTGACCTTTGCTGATATCTCTGCAAAAGTGGTGCACTAACTCAAACTGTTTCATTGAAGATGGAAAGGGTAGAAGTTTGCTACCCTCTCCATTTCTCTGATACCTTCCCAGTAAAAGAAGGGCACCTTCTTGTTGCCTCTGAGTTGAAGTGTAAGATCAACCCTTCTTGTTTCCACTGCCTCCAATAGAAGGTTGACTCAAATTGCTCTGTTGCTGTGGGGTGGGAATGAAAGCCTAACTTCTACCAGATTCTACTGACACAGGAGGAGATGGGGTAGAGGGAAGATGTGCTAACTAACTTTGCTTTGCATTGCTTCATACAGATTCATTGCTGTCAGGTGAGTGTGGAGGTTCAGTCCCAGCCCCACTGGGGCTGCAAAACCCTGGCAGAACCAAAAGTATACCTTTAGAAAAAAAACATTCATGAGTTTAATATAGAAGATATTACCAAGGACACAGATGAAGCGATATATTGGGTGACATATGAGGGAACAGGTATGGTGCTTCCATGCCCTCCCTGGGTACACCGCCCTTCAGGAACCTCCATGTCTTTAGCTATCCAGCAGCTCCAGAAGTATGTATTTTTAAACCTGGTTTTACATCTGAGTATATAGCCACAAAAATATAGCTATATTTTCTTTTTACAAACTTTATATTAATGGAGTCATATAGTGCATGTTCTTCTGTTTCTTTTGCTTAACGTTTTGCTTGTAAGATCATTACATGTTGTTTGCACATAATTATAGTTTCTTTGTTTCCATTGCCATATAATATTTCACTGTACAAATACACTACAATTTATATATCCATTCTACTGTACATAAACATTTAGGTTTCTTCAAAATTAATGTTATTATCAATAATAATATCATGATCCTTCTGGTATATGTATTATGGCACAGGTATATTGGTTTTCAGGTCATACCAGTTGTTGTGGAATATATAGGTCATAAGGTATGCATACGTCTAACTTCAGTAAATAATGTTAGACATTTTTGCAAAGTGGTTTTACCAAATACACTGCCACTAACAATATATGAGAGTTCCCATTACTCTACATCTTCACCATCACTTGCTGTTGTCGGCCTTCTAAATGTTTTCCAGTCCAATGGGTGTGTTAGATGTGCACTTTTAAAGAGATCTCTTCAACCACAATGTGAAACATGCCTTTTAAGGGGAAGGAGTACAACATATCTATAACAGAAACTATATGGATAGTGTAGAAATATTCACCTCATTTCATATTGCTATTACAGCAAAGGATGTGCTGGGGAAACAGAACTAAGAAAATGCATTTCAGTCAGTGGAAGGAGAAGGAAGAAAATTATGTCTAAGAATGGCCAGGAATTTGTTGATCTAACCCTAGGGTTTTCAAATTATGAGCTCAGGTTCCTCGGGGCACAGCAGTGAACTCACAGGGGCATCTTGGGATATTTTAAATTTTTGAGGGGAACATAGTGATATTCAACATCTGTCAGGCATTCCTCAAGATGCTAGCTTGAGGTAGTTCACAGTTTCAACATTAGATTGTACTGCATTCCTTTTGATGTCTGCTGTGACAAAAATCAAGTACTGTGTGAAAATCCACGTGGAACAGGAAATGTGAGTAGTGGTGTCCAGTCTGATTCTAAGATTGTGAATTGCCTGAAAGGTGGCTATTTAATTTGAAGTAAAAATATTTTTTCTTTTTAGCAATATGAATATTAATATTTTTAAATTTATATGTATAATTATTTTTAAGTGGCTACTAAGTTATTAGAGCATAAATACTTTTTGAATTGTGTGAACTTTACTTAATAAATGGAACTATAAGCTATTTCTTTTGGCTTAGAGGCACTGTGAATTAATGAAATGCTAGGGACATTGACAACCAAGAAAGTTTAAGAGCTTTTGATATAGCTTGATAAATGAAGATAAATGGACGAAGAAAGTGACTTAAATGTTTCCCCTTTTGCCCATCTTCCAGTTTTGTGATAGAGGCCAAAAGACTACCAGAGCATCCTTCCATTTTTTCCATCCCTGTCTCTAACCTTTCATGGCTTGGGAGATGAATGGTTTTGTGTATAGGGGAGGTGGGTAAACATTTCTACACCTGACTTGTTTGTATAAGAAAACTTGGGGCTTCCTGAAGTGTTTATTGTAGCTTCTGATTGGGGGTGGATTTTTTTATAGGCCACAATTAAATAGCTTGTTATTAACAATAGCTACTTATTTGAAGGAGAGAGATGTTATTTATCTGTTCCTGTTACCAATAGACAAAATGCACTCATTAATTTACATTTTGAGCTCATCTTATAAGAAAAAAAGTCCACAGAAAAAGATATTACAGTCTGAAGAGGAATTGCCGTTTAATTGATCTTGTTTTTCATTGGCATAAGGAACTCTAAAGCTCTAAGTGCTATGCTTACCATAGGGATGGAAGTAGGTAGATAAGTAGACAGATATATAGGTAGATAAATAGAGGTAGAGACAGGTTCTATAGCTATATAAAGTACAAATTATCTACTGAAGAAAAAATATTAAACTCTTAAATGTTCTCATCAAGAACTGCAGGGAAGGAAACTTAGAAGCTAGATAATAATTGATGTTAGAGTAGTAGAGTATCTAGAGACCGTCTGGCCACATTAGAGATGGAGATACCAGAGACCTGGCTGAGAGTAAGATTGGAGGAAGGGGCAGGAATAGCAGCAAGTTCTGAGCACTTGTTTGCTAAATGAGCAAGCACATAACAAAAGTTGAAGAACAACCTTTCCTTTGTCATATGGTCTGGCTCTCACAATGCTACCACTAGTATTTTTTATTAAAGTCTTGTCATCCAAAATGTCAACATATTATCTGGTTAAAAAAAAATTAGAAGAGTTCCACTTTGGGAGAATGTATTTAGGGAGAATGGTTGTTATGATTCTGGAAGATTCTGAGACTGAGAGGAAAAAAATTTCAAGGACACACAGTCAAAATTAGATGCCTTGGCTCCTTACTAAAAGGCCAAGGCTTTGTTCAGTTAACCCTAGAGTCCTGCTCCTACTTTCCAGCACTATGGGCTAGGAAAGCTATAATCCAAACTGATTTTCCGAATTTCTGCAGATGGAGGAACTCCTTCAGCTTAGGCAGCTTGGCTCCGGCATCTGATTTCAGGCCTAGTTCTGAGTTTGCAGTTCTGGGAAAATTTCCAGACCTGTCTGGGGCTCTTGGCTTCCCTATCTAAGAGCTCAGTGGAAGGGGCTGATGAATCTCTTAGGGTGGTAGGGATTTTCAGTCCGTCTGGGAGGCCTGTTTGAGTGCTTGTTCCTAACTGGCCCTGAAAGGAAATAAAAAAGGAAAAAAAAAGGAAGAAAAGAGAAGCAGAGAGGTAGAGGGCTGGTTCCTCCAACTGTTCCTTCTAGCAGGCACTGGCCAGGACCATTAGGCTTAGCACTCTACCTCAGTGAGGCAGAGATCTGAAGGTTGCTGGCTGGGTTTTCTTTCTACCCTTCTTTTTTTCCTCTCCTTCTGCTCTTTGGGTTATGGTGACCTGAAACCTCTCTCACAGTGAGTTCTGAGGCAGCAATGTCTGAGAATAGCTCACAGAGCAACAGCAATCGTCCCCACCTTCTAAAAAGACAAGGCAGGGGGAAAACTGTGGTGTGTTCTGCTCACTCTGTCTCTAAGTGAGTCGAGGGGCTAAGCACTGAGGGGTGGGGAGTCATGACCTTGTGTTCCTTGATGTTATTTGATGTTGATTTTGGCTGCATTCATGGAGTTAAAAAGCATATAAAAATGAAGCTAATAAAACTGCAGGGCTAAAGAATGGGCCAGGCATAGGCTGTGGATTCCAAGAGCAGCTGTGGCTGAGCTCACTATCCTTCTAAGGTACAGGTTTGGACCAGGCCAGAGTCAAATGGCAGAAATTAGCTGACTTTGGTAACCCACCTTGATTTGGAATCTTGATTAGCTTCATACGGGAAATGCAAGGAAGGTCATGGGGACTTGAACCCTAAGGCTCCATTTATGGTCTCCATGGATGCAGGACCTAAGCTGCTTTTCTTCCAGCATTTACTTCTTCCAGGCTGCAAAGATCAAGGTGCTTTCTGCCAGTCTGCCCATCGGGGACTCTGGGATAAAAATAAAGATGAGAATTGGACCTATCAGGTGGTAATATCACCAGCATGGGAATAAGGAAAAAGGTGTCTTGTCCCTGGCACCTGTTCCTGGCAGTGGAAAGTGCCTTATTTAGGCAGATGCTGAGGGGCACTGAGGATTGGTAGGATGACTATGATAAACAGAGTCATCAGTATCTGTTCCCTGATTATCTGAATGGGAAGTGACAACTAACAGTATGCCCCATGTGAGTGTGAGTGAAGGTCACTTGTAAAGGGTCCACAACACATAGTGGACCTCATTTATATGAAACCCAAAGAGGACCCTTTTCCACCTAGTCCTGATTGAGGTGGAGGCAGAGAGCTAGGCTTTCCCTGAGGGGCTCCCAGTGTCAAGGTCATTGGATTTGGAGTCAGAAAACCATAGTTATGACTCTGATGCTTCTTTACTATGTGATCTTGTGTAAGTTTAACACCTTCCTCTCAGCTTTAGTTTTTTCATTTGTAATGTGGTTATAGGACCTTTGTTACGATTAAATGAGAAAACAAATGTAATGTACTTGACAACGTGTCTGGCAATGAGTACAGCACATACTTGGCACTCAACAAACTCTAGCATTTCCCCACTTCCATTTACTGAAGTCTAGGCTGAAAGGATGAGTGGAGAAGTTTGGAGCCATGTATTCTCCCCCAAATAGCCATAAACGTTGGTATGGGGAACTGAAATCTAGAGGTAAACAGAGTTCTACAGAGGTTGGCTACCATGGCTATTCTGAGTGAGAATAGCAGCAGGGAAGAAGAAGGGGAGGAGAAAAGGAGAGTGGAGGGATTTGAGCCAAGTGTCAGGAAATCCAGATGATGTAGAGAGGAACAGCTTTCACCTGTTAGTGGTCAAAGATATGTCCCATTTCAGTGTAGGAAGTGTTGAAGATGGAGAGCTGGTAATAGGTAACTTCCCAGCTGCACTGGGCATTCTTGAAGTTGCCATCTCCTCCCCACCCCAATCTAAGAATAGACTTAACTCTGGCAATTTTCTTGTACCCTAACATCCATCCTGTCTTCAACCTGGCAGGAGTCACCAGACCCTGCTCTACTAATCTAAAAGAAGAGCCAGCTGGCCCAAGGCCCAGTCCACACAACAGCAAAGGGCAAGTGATATCACAACCTTGGGATTTCCTATACCCTCTTATGACCAGCAGACAAAAATGAGAGTGGCATTAAATTCAGTTGAGATTAAATTAATTAATTCAATTGAACTATATTAAATTCAAATAGAAAAACCTCAATGATGACCTTGTGAGATTGAGATTATCTTAAGTTTCAGAAGGGGAAATTGAGGATCATAGATGTTTCACTTACAGCCACCTGTTGATGGAAGCAGGGCTGGAGCCCGAGTATGTCTGACTATGATGAAGACTTCTGGGGAAGTCCCTTAAAAAAAGTTCCATACACGATGGAACTAGAGTCTATAATACTGAGTG
>CAUYQG010218939.1:0-28446 GCA_963574415.1 Tarsius wallacei
CTGTAGTTCCAGCTACTTGGAAGGCTGAGGCGGAAGGATTGCCAGAGCCCAGCAGGTCGAGGCTGCGGTGGCCGGGAGCGGCCACTGCACTCCAGTCTGGGCAACAGAGTGAGACTCCAACTCAAAAAAAAAAAAAAAAAACAACTAGGGGTGCCAAAAATATATATACACATTTCAAGCGATGTTAAGAAATGATTGCCATAATCAGGAGTGTCTGCACGCTGATGGTAGCCACTTTAAGCAACTCTCGTAACTGCAGAAGTCAAACATGACTTGTATTCATCTTTTGTTATTAGTGTATATATTGAATATTATAATTTTTTTTTTTTTTTGAGTTGGAGTCTCACTCACTGCTGGGATCTGGCAATCCTTTTGCCTCAGCCTTTCAAATAGTTGGAACTACAGGCGCGCATACCCCACCCGGCTCATTTTTTATTTATTGTAGAGATGAGATCTCGCCAAGTTGCCTGGGCTGGTCTTGAACCCGCAGGCTCAGGCAATCTACTCTCCTCGGCCTTCCAAAGTGCTGGGATTACAGGCTAAGCCACTGAGCCCGGACAAGTATTTCAACTTTTTAAAAAAATTTTTATTATAAAGATGTGGGGTACATTTCAGGGTTAGGTATATAAACACTGATCATGCAGGTACCCTTGTTGATGAGGTATGCCCCTCCCTCACCTAGCAGTTTCCCTCAACTGCCAATCCCACCACATATTTCAACTTTAATACAGTGTTTTCCTTTCTTAAAAGGAATATGTGTATGTAAATGCTTGTCTCTTTATGTTATTGGTAAGGCTGCTGTTGAATATTAGGCTCTTACTAGTTGTTTTAGGAAAGTCAAAAATTATATGCAAATTAATTTCATAGGGGGTAGCACACACACATGCATATGCATGTACAGTTTCTTCTCATCCAGATATCTACTTATATATTTCTCCTTATATGGGTTTTTTTACATATGCACTTTAATGAATCATATTTGTTACAATGACTATAGTTACAATTTCTTTCCAAATAGTTAACAACCGTTCCAGCCCATGAACTGTCCATTCTTTCCCTAAGAATCCAAAATATCACCTTTATTCTAGTTTTCATATTTGTATATGCTTGATTTTGTTCCTGACTTTTGAATTATATTCCACAGATCTGCCAATACCCCACTATTCTATTTATTGTAACCTTACACACATTTTAATTTCTGACAATTGCAAGACTTCCTCATTATTCTTTTTTGAAATATTTTTGCTATGTTCATACAATCAGCATTTTAGATGTGTTAGACATTGTCGCAAGTTCTTTAAAAAAAAACTGATTTTGAATTCCTTTCAATTTATAAATTAAGTAGAACAATACTGGGTTAACTGTAAATTGTTCCCCATTCTATTATTACTTATGATTTATAATTTCCTTCATAGAAGTTGTACATTTGTTAAATTTTTTCCTTATTATTTTACATTCTTGTTACTATTATTATATAAAGAATTTTTTAAAAATAACCACTGTTAGAATATTAAAAGGCTATTTGTATATTTATATTTGATTAACTAGAAATAATAATTTTTCAAGTGATCCTTTTAAATATTACCTGCAAGTGTGGACAATTTTATTTCCTCCTATTTAAAAGCATTGCCTTTTCCCCCCCGTGCTAATGTATTTTTAACAGTTTTACTGAGGTATACTATTACATATCACAAAATTCACCTAAACGTGGAATTCAATTATCTTTAGTAAAATGAACATTTAGTTGCATTAGTTATACAACCATCACCACATTCCAATTTTAGAACATTTCCATCATTACAAAAAGATTCCTCTTGTCCATTTGTGGTTCCCAGCCCCACCCCAGGCAATCACTAATTTGCTTTCTAGCTCTACAGATTTGCCTATTCTGGACATTTCATATGAGTAGACTAGTATTATGAAGTCTTTTGTGTCTAGCTTTCTTCATTTAACAATGTTGTTGGCCAGGCGCAGTGGCTCACACCTATAATCCCAGCACTTTGGGAGGCCGAGGTGAGAGGGTTGCCTGAGCCCACGGGTTGGAGACCAGCCTGGGCAACTTGGTGAGCTCTCATCTCTACAATAAATCAAGGAAAATTAGCTGGGTGTGATGGCGCATGCCTGTAATTCCAGCTACTTGGAAGACTGAGGTGGAGGGATCACCTGAGCCCAGCAGGTGGAGGCTGCAGTGGCCGTGAGCATGCCACTGCACTCCAACCTGGGTGACAGAGTGAGACTCCAACTCAAAAAAAAAAAAAAAAAAAAGGTGTTGAGATATATTCATGTTGTAGCATGTTACTGTTCCTTTTTTTTTTTTTTTGCTGAAAATATTTCACTGAATGAACATATCACATTTTGTTTATCCATTCACTAGTTGAAGAGCATATGGATTGTTTCCAGTTTGAGGCTGTTAGGAAAATGCTGCTATAAAAGTTCATATATGCCCTTGTGGGATATGTTTTCATTTCTCTTGGGCAGATTCTTAGGCATGGAATTGCTGACTTGCATAGTAAATTCTGTTTAACTTTTTTTTTTTTGGAGTTGAAGTCTCACTCTGTCACCCAGGCTGGAGTGCAGTGACATGCTCCACACCTTGACCTGCTGGGCTCAGGCGACCCTTCCGCCTCAGCCTTCCAAGTAGCTGGAACTACAGACACACACCACCATGCCTGGCTGGTTTTTGTGACTTACTGTAGAGATGAGGTCTCACCAAGTTGCCCAGGCTGGTCTCAAACCCCCAGGCTCAGACAATCCTCTTGCCTTGGCCTCCCAAAGTGCTGGGATTACAAACTTAGGAAGGATCGCCGGAGCCCAGCAGGTCAAGGCTGCGGTGGCCGGGAGCGGCCACTGCACTCTAGTCTGGGTGACAGAGTGAGACTCCAACTCAAAAACAAACAAACAAACAAACAAACTTAGCCACCGCACCTGGCCTGTTTAACTTTTTAAGTGACAACTAAACTCTATTCCAAAGTGGTTGCACCAATTTACATTCCCACCAATAACACAGGAGGGATGTGGTTTCATGGCATCTTCATCAAAACTTGCTATTATCTTTTTTAGTACAGCTATTCTGGTGAATAGGAGATGGTATCTCACTGAGGTTTTAATTTCCCTAATGACAAATAATGTTGAACATCCTTTTATTTGCTAAGAGCCACTCATATATCTCCTTTGGAGAAATGGCTATCAAAACCTTTTGCCAATTTTTAATTGGGTGGTTTTCCTATTATTAAGAGTTCTTTCTACATTCTGTATACAAGTTCTTTGTCAGATATATGACTGCAAATATTTTCTCCCAGTCTGTGACTTGTCTTTCCATTTTCTTAATAATGTATTTTTTTGAAATGCAAAATTTTGATGAATTCCAGTTTATCAGCTTTTTCTTAATGAACTGTGCTCTGGCTGTTTAATAATCTTTGTTAACCAAAGGTCACAAAGAATTACTCCTGTGTTTTCTTTCCAGAGTTTTAAAAGATTTAGCTCTTAAACGGAGTTTTTTGATCCATTTTGAGTTAATTTATGTGGATCTTCAAAATTCACTTTTCTGCAGGTGGACATCCAATTGTCTCCATTTGAAGAGAAGACTATTCTCCCTCCCCACACATACTCCCCACTGAATTGCTTGGGCATCTTTGTGGAAAACCAACTGAACAAAAATATAAGGGTAGATTTCTGGACTCTCCAGTCTGTTTCACTTATTCGTGTGTCTATCCTTAGGCCAATACCTCAGTGTCTTCATTATTATAGTTTTATAGTAAGTGTTGAGATGGGATGTATATGTCCTCCAACTTTATTCTTTCTTTTTCAAATCTGTTTTGATTACACTGTGTTCTTTGCCTCTCCAGATAAATTCTAGAATAAACCTATCAATTTCTGCAAAAAAACAAAAACTTTAAAGCTTGCTGAGGTTTTGATAGAGATTGGTCTATAGATCAATTTGAAAAAATTAGTTGAAGCTGAGGTGGCCGGGAGCGGCCACTGCACTCCAGTCTGGGCGACAGAGTGAGATTCCAACTCAAAAAAGAAAAAGAAAAAATTACCCTCTTGATAATTTTGAAAATTTATAGGCGTGAACATAGAACGACTCCCCACTTGTTTAGATGTTCTTTAATTAGTCTCTTTCTTCTTTTAACGTTTTCTAATTTTCAGTATACAAGTCTCACATTTCTTTTGCTGAATCTATTCCTAAGGAATTTACTGTCTTTGACGCTATTGTGAATAGACTTTTCTTAATTTTATTTACAGATTGTTCTTTGCCAGTATACAGAAATATAGCTGATTTTGTATATTATCTTGAGACCTTGCCGAATTTGCTTGCTAATTCCAATCATTTTTTTGATTCATTAGGATTTTCCACACACAAAATGTTGTGGTCACCCCACAAAGACAGAATAATCTCCCTACCCAAAATTGGAATCAGATATCAAGATGCCAAACTTGCACTAAGGGGATACAAAAAAGTTTACTGCATACATAACGAGGCTCTCTGGGGTGAGCAAGGCAAGATCCTAAGCATGTCCAAAAATGGCTTAAGAGAGCCAGAAGAATGATTGTGTTGGGGTTTTATGATGGTTAGAAGGCAGGGATAGAGTCAGGAGTCCCTCACTCAGGCAAAAACTTGCATGGCTTAAACTTCCTTTCTTATCAGCTTGCCAAGATGTGTGGCAGGCAGGAAAGGCGGACTTCCAGTTTCTGGTCCAGCATATAACAATTCATTATTCCATCCTAACAACAAGTAGAAAGCTAAACATGTCTTAGAACCATCAGAGAAGTGAGGTCACAAGGTAAATTGCTGCCTTCAAAACTGGAGACAGACAGATAGATAAATATAGAGAATCACACCTTACTAGAGCAGAAACCCATGAGCAGAAACCTCCATAGGAACCAGTACTTGAATAGGAAAACTTGACTATAAGTGACAAGTTACTGGATGCTCTGTATAGGAAAGACTAAGAACTAAAACTTCCAGGGGCCAAGATAAAGGATACCACACTTCGGTAAGTTTTGCCATCAGGAGCCCTACCCAAGTTCTCAGTGAGGATCTGAGAAAAATCCCCTCAGGCTTTTGGCAGGGGAATAGGAAAAATAATCACTTTGAAATACACCAAAACACTCTAATTTTCTTAACAAGGCCTGTCCTCCAGATATAAAATTTTAACAGCCTAACCTATCAGGGTTTTAACAGAGACTTACCAACCTGAAGAATATCCAACAGCAATTTGCTCCAGCCTTCCATGTGGGAGAAGGGAAATACCAAATTCCAACCCACTCTAGTCATCCTGTCTCACCCAAGGGGAGAGAAAAACCTGAAAAGCACTTATGAAGTTAACAATTCAGAGGCACCAGCTCACTCAAAGACTAAGGACCTAATCATAGGACTATAGGATGTGTTCCCAAATGTTAATGTCATATTACTAAAGACCTATTTACCATAGTTCCTTTCACCCAGTATATCATGTCCAGGTAGGAAGAAAATTCGAGGCATCCTAAAGGCAAGCAAGCACCAAATCATAATCAATATAATGGGAATACTGGAATTATCAGACAAAGAATTTAAAACAACTATGATTAATATGCCAAGGGCAGCTGGGCATGGTGGGTCAAGCCTGTAATCCCGTCACTTTGGGAGGCTGAAGCGAGAGGATTGCCTGAGACCAGGGGTTTGAGACCAGACTGGGCAACTTGGTGAGGCCTTGTCTCTACAGTAAATTTTTTTTTAAAAATTAGATGGGCATGGTGGCTTGTGCCTGTAGTTCCAGCTACCTGGAAGGCTAAAGTGGAAGAATCACCTGAGCCCAGCAGGTAGAGGCTGCGAGCATGCCAGTATACTCTAGCTTAGGTAACAGAGTGAGACTACAACTCAAAAAAAAAAAAGCTAGCTGGGCTCGGTGGCTCAGCCTGTAATCCCGCGCCTTTGGGAGGCTGAGGTGAGTGGACTGCCTGAGCCCGTGGGTTCGAGACCCGCCTGGGCAAGTGAGACCTCATCTCTACAATAAATAAAAAAAAATAGCCGGGAGTGGTAGCGCGCGCCTGTAGTTCCAGCTCCTTGGAAGGCTGAGGCGGAAGGATTGCCGGAGCCCAGCAGGTCGAGGCTGTGGTGGACGGGAGCAGCCACTGCACTCCAGTCTGGGCAACAGAGTGAGACTCCAACTCAAAAAAAAGCTAAGGGCTCTAATGAATAAAGTATACAGTATGCAAGAACAGATGGTTGTAAGCTGAGAGATGGAAATTCTAAGAATGAACCCCAAAGAAAAGCTCAAGATTAAAAACACTGTAACACAAATGAAAAATGATTTTAATGGGCTCATTAGTAGACTGGACACAGCTGAAGAAAGACTCTCTGAGCTTGAAGACATGTCAATAGAAACTTCCAAAATGGAAAAACAAAGAGGAAAAAAAGATTTAAAAAAAAATTAGAAACAAAACAGAATATTCAAGAACTGTGAAACAACTACAAAAGCCATAATGTAAGTGTAATCAGAGTATCAGAAGCAGAATAGAAAGGAACAGAAGAAAGATTTGAAAAGACAATGACTATGAATTTTCCCCAAATTAAAGTCAGACAACTAACCATAGATCCAGGAAGCTCGGAAAATACCAAGCAGGGCTGGGAGCATTGGCTCACACCTGTAATCTCTGCACTTTGGGAGGCAGAGGTGAAAGGATTGCCTGAGCCCAGGGGTTCAAAACCAGCCTGGGCAACATGGCAAGACCTTGTCTCTACGATAAATAAAAATATTAGCTGGGCATGGTGGCACACACATGCAGTTCTAACTTCTTGGAAGACTAAGGTAGAAGGATTGCCTGAGACCAGCAGGTGAGGCTGCAGTAGCTGTGACTTTGCCACTACACTCCAGCCTGGACGATAGAGTGAGACTCTGACTCCAAAAAAAAAAAAAAAAAAAAAAGGGCAACCCCTTGGGTCCCCTCCCACTGTGGGAGCTTTTCTGTCTTCTCAATAAAGCCCACTTTCTCATCTTCAAAAGAGAAAAAAAAAGAAGAAGAAAGAAAACACCAAGCTGGATAAACACCTCCCTCAATTACACCAGGGCATATCATATTCCAACTGCAGAAAATCAAATATAAATATAAAGAAAAAAATCTTGAAAGAAGTCAGAGGGGAGGAAAAAAAACCTTTACCCACAGAGGAGCAGAGATTACATCAGACTTCTCCTCAGAAACCACACCAGCAAAGAGTCAAATATTTTAAATGTCTGGAGGGAAAAAACCACCAATAGCATTTAATCCATCCATATTTAACCCTTTGTACTTGGAGACATCTCGTGGATCACCTACCTGCAACTTGACTGCACTTTTATACTAAATAGTGAAAAACAAATCACTTCACATTAAACAGTGTAGCGCTGGGACCAATTATTTTATAGTCATGATATTTGCCTTTTAATGGCATTTTGAACATTAAGAAACTTACTTATGACCAAAAAAATCAAAATTGTATATCTTATATTTCTCTAATGTATGGTAACATGTGAAGCAGTCACGCATGTGCATTGCAGGTTCATTGATACATGCTGTGCAATAGTAATCTGTTTGGTGTTTTTCACTCGGTGTTTTTCTATTCGCACACACAGTGCAGTCTTGTTTTCTTCCTCTCATATTAATAATATGTAACTTATTGTCCAATCTGTTGTTTGAAGAAGAAGAAGAAAACACTCATGATTCCTAAAAACTGCTTCTCAACTGATTGGTCCTTCAGTTCGATCTGCCTTCAACTTCCAAAGTCTCTTTCTTTGAAGGCTGCAGTAACTTGCTTATCTATCTTTTCAAGTTATGTCTAAGATACAAAGGGTATACCCACAGCTGTCTTTCTTATACAAACACTCTTTAAAACTACCTTCTAGCCGGGCTCGGTGGCTCAGCCTGTAATCCCGCGCTTGGGGAGGCTGAGGTGAGTGGATTGCCTGAGCCCGCAGGTTCGAGACCCACCGGGGCAACTTGGCGAGACCTCATCTCTACAATAAATCAAAAAATCAGCCAGGCGTGGTAGCGCGTACCTGTAATTCCAGCTACTCGGAAGGCTGGGGCGGAAGGATCGCCAGAGCCCAGCAGGTCAAGGCTGCAGTGGCCCAGGAGCAGCTACTGCACTCCAGTCTGGGCAACAGAGTGAGACTCCAACTCAAAAAAAAAAAAAAAAAAAAAACTACCTTCTGTTACAAAGTGTCAGCACCACTGGAAAAGCACTTCACACATTCTCTTTCTACCTGATGGAAGCTGATATTTTTAAACATATATCTCAGTATATAGTCCATTTCTTTATTTGGTTTTTTGTGTCATTTGAATGGAAAACTTCAAGGAAACATACTTTTGAAAAATTTGCACTTGCATAAGTTTGTCCTGTATAATCACCAGCAATCTCTTTATGTCCCCTGTCAAGTGGTTTGCTAGATTTATTATGTCCCCTCAGAGGGGACATCCGAGTGAAAGAGTTAATGTTATTATTGATGTGACTGAATTTAGATTTGCCATTTTGCTATTTGTTTTCTATATATCTTGTTTAATTTCTTTTTGATCTAATATGTTAAAAAGTTACTCTTATTACTAGCTCTAGGAATTATAATACGCATCTCAATTTATCACAATTTACTTCAGATTAGTTAGTACTAATTACAATAAAGTGCAGAAACTTTGTGTCAAGTTGATACCTAAAATTAAGTCCACTCCTTGTCAACTCATACACATCTCCTTAAACCACTTAATCCCCAAAAAGATAATAAAGACAATAACAAGGTAATAGTTCTGCCTAACATAATGCAACAAAAATGATGCACGAATCCTGTGTACAATTCAAAAAGCACTAATTTGGCTTTCAGGATTTCAACATTTGAGATTTTAACCTTTCAGAATTGTGATTTTGGGGATTTTAGATTTTAGATTTTGGGGATTTTGATCTTTACAGAATTTAACCTTTTGGGATTTCAAAATCAGGATTATGGCATTTGGGATCATGCCTTTTTACATTATGATTGGTACCAGCTTCCTGGGGCCCTCACCACTCTCTCCTGAGTATGTGTGGATCCTTACACATGAGTGCAGTCTTCCAAGTACCAGCGAAAGTAGGATCTTATTAAGGCTTTCTTTGGCTTTGTCCTTGGATATCCCATTAAAATTCTGCCTAGCCTGCCAGTCTACTGCTTGCCCCAAACAGTATCAAAACTCAGGTTACCTGTGTGATGTTATCATTCCCTGATTGTCTGCAATTGTTTTCAGTAACATCCTTAGACATGGATTTTTTTGTGCTCTGCTCCAAGTAAAAGTCAGCCCTCTCAAGAAGCAGAACCCTGCTAGTCCTCTCAGCTTGCCCTGCCTTTGTCTGAATCCTGGAGCTGCAGGTTAAGGGTAGAAGCAGCCTCAGGCTGAAATACCACAGACTCCCATTGTTCTTACCAAGATTCAGTAGAAATTCTTGAATAAATGCTTCTCAATTTGTCGTGTGCTTTTGGTCAATTTCCAGCATCTTTAAATGGATACTTTTGATAATTTTATCCAGTTTTATAGGTGCTTTTTGGGGAAAAGATTTGCCAAGCTCTTCACACGGGCATTCTACATGTTGAATATATGTTATGAATATCCATGCAAATGCCAAATAATCATGGTAAGGAGAGACATCCTTCACATTATTCTGACTTCAGGAGAAATTACTCGAGTATTACACCATTAAGTATGATGCTGGTTGCTGGGTTGAGAAAAAATTTATGTTGTATCAGACATATTTTTCTATTCTTATTTTACTAATAATTTTTCCATTCAGTCAAAAAACATTTATTTTACTTTGATATGTGTCATGCAATTGTGTTATGGAAGGTAAAAATACTTTCTCTGAATTCAAGTAAGTCAGTATAGTGGGAAGCAAAACAAATAAACAGCTACAATACAGTGTTGTAAGTACTTTGGTAAAACTACTGGAAGTGCCAAAAAATGTACACACATTTTAAGTGATGTTATCTATGTATTACTTTTCGAAGTTGAATTGAATTATGGTAGCAATGTGGCATTAATCAAATGAATACTAGCATCACCAGGCCACAGGCAAGACAACCAAAGAAAATGACAGAAGTACATACAGTTTTTTCCTCTCTTAAAATGTATATATATATTTTTGGCACCCTCTATATAGGGAAGACATTTAAGTAGAACTAAAGATAGAAAAATGGGGCCCAGGAGAATCCCTAAGGAAGCCTGGGCTGACAAATTATCTGAACTTTGAAAGGCAAGGTTAAATAGGAGCTGAACAACATTAACTGTGGGAGTGAGAAGGTGCATGCAAGAAGAGGGACCAATTCACGTAAAGCAAGAATATGCTGAGTTTGGGAAATGCAAGGACATTATAAGGCTGAGACAAAAAAGTGGCGTTTGGAGACCAGATCACAAACTGATATTAAGGTGATGGGAAACTACAAAGGAATTTCAAACAGGAAGTGTTCACATCCTATTCATAGCTCAAAAAGTAACAGTAGAGGTAAGAATAGAGGCGGAGCATGCCAAGATTAGAAACAGGGAGAATGTCACAGTAGCAGTGGGAATAAGGAAGAGGTGAGGGAGTCCATATACATTCAAGGAATATAATTAATGGTATTAACTAGAAGTTTGGAAAGAGGAAAATAAAGAGCAAGACCTGGTCATTCCTTGGTTTCTGGTGTGCCATTTAACAGGGTAGATGACAGAACAACACCACAGCAGGAGTAAGTAAGAAAGTGGGAGGAGGAAGGCAAGACCCATGCAGAAATGTTTGCAAACTTAAAAATGGCAAATGTGGCCAGGCTTGGTGGCTCAGCCTGTAATCCCAGCACTTTGGGAGGCCGAGGCGAGTGGATTGCCTGAGCCAGCAGATATAAGACCAGCCCAGGCAACTTGGTGAGACCTCGTCTCTACAAAAAATAAAAAATTACCTGGGCATGGTAGCATGCGCCTGTAGTTCTGGCTATTTGGAAGGCTGAGGTAGAAGGATCGCAGGAGCCCAGTAGGTCAACGCTGGGGTGGCCATGAATGTGCCACTGCACTCCAGCTTGGGCGACAGAGAAGGACTCCGACTGGGGGGGGTGGGGGGGGGGCAAATTCTAGCTAGTTTTAGATTTTAAAGAGTTTTCATTAAAATGTTAAGTTCATGTTCTACTTATGTGTGTTTTCATGTGTGTGTACACATACAGAAAGAGTGTGTACCCAGGAGCAAGAAGATAAAGCAAAAAGGGGAAAATGTTAACAATGGCTAAATCTCTAAATGTAAAAGGCATAGACTGTTCTTTATATTATTTTGTTTTACAACCTTTTGTAAGCTTGCAATTGTTTCTAAATAAAACATTTTTAAAATGTTATGTTCAGCATATGTGTGCTTTTGTATGTGAGAAAATGTAAACAAGTTAGCAAGTGGTTGAATGTATATGGTAGTTAACTTCATTTACTGTTTTGAAAATGCTTATTTTTCTTTTTTTAATGTTAATTTTTAAAAAAAATTTTTTAAATTGACAAGAAACAATTTATATGTTTATGGTATACAACATGATGTTTTGAAATCTGTATACACTGTAGAATGGCTAAATCAAGCTAATTATTATATGTATCACCTTAAATTTTTATCACTTTTTATGTGTGGTAAGAACACTCAAAATCTATTTTCTTAGCAATTTTGAAGTATGTAACACATTGTTATTAACCATAGTTACCATGTTTTACAATGAACCTCTTGAACTCATTCCTCCTGTCTAACTGAAATTTTGTATCCTTTGACCAAAATCTCCCCAATACCTTCTAACCCAGTTCCTGGTAATCACCATTCTATTTTCTATATTTAGTGCTCATTTGAAAGAGAATATATCTACTAGAGGCAGACAGCGTTAAAATAAAACCCAACCTCGTGCCATGAAAAATCTGGTCCCTCCCACATCAACTCACTCATCCCATCTTAAACTGTTCCTCCCCTCACTCACTGTGTTTGAGCCATACTAACCTGCTTTGGCGGACATTTCTTGCCTTAGAGCATCTCCGTTGATGCTCCCTCTGCTTAGGACACTCTTCTTTGGAAGGTTTGCGGCTCCTTCCTGTTCTTTGGGTATCAGCTTAATTGTCACTTCCTCAGAAAGGCCTTCTCCGACCACCCTACCCTTATTAGATCCCATTGCTCCACCTTTTTGTTACTTTCTAGCCTAGAAATCTGTTTTTCCTCAGCCACATTAAACTTTAAAATTCAATGAAAGCAAAGACCTTGCTGCTTTGTTCATTAAGTACACCAAAGGCCAAGCACAATGCTCTCCATAAATAAACACATTTTGCATGAATGTTGACTTGAAGGCCAACTAAAGAATTCAGGAGCTCTGATTTACAAGTCCTTATATATATTTTCTAACCACATTTGAGAAGACTGAAAAATATAAACAAATATACAAATGTCTTACCTCCTGCAATGACAAAATGGCTTAGGGCATTTTTATTTCGATACACATTTAGACCAGTGTTCACGGTGCTGGAAAGAAGGAAGGAGAAGGAAAACATAAGATTCAGAGCATATCCCATTTACCTTCTGGGGTGCTATTTTCACTAAAGTGATAGATTTAGAAGGGCCTACAATATCAATCCTTGGTCCTAGCCAAGGCCCTTTCAATGTGTTCCTCCACCATGGAGGTAAAACTACAACTTGACCAGTCTTTTACATAGACTAAAGTTCTGTGAAAAGGCAATATGAGTCACTGCCACAAAGGTGTTCAGTTATAATCCTACTTGTTCAAAAGATATACTCCTATAAGAATATAAAAAATTCAACATCTCACAATTCAGAGAGAACTTACTTGAATATAGTCACAAACACAGCAGTTCTCCAACTCCAGCGCCAGCCATACCGAATGAAACCTCGCGTGGCAGCACGATGTGCAGATTGCTAAAGTTAATACAAAAGCTGTGAGGATCCAAGACACTTTGATGCTTTCCTTATTCTAGAACTATGGTGGAAGAATTTTAGCTATGGATTAGTCAGGTAGGCCTAAACAGATAGAAACAACAGAAAATCTCTAGAAATATCATTCTTTAAGTATTGAGGCTTAAGCAAAAACTCTATGTGTATCCTATACTATCAGGAGCTAGAAAAGGAACTAAGAAATGCCAGTATCAACCAAGTAATTCATCAATCCATCAAAGTATCTACTAGAATTTATGTACCAATTATGATAAAAAAAATTTAAAAACCAGTATCAGTCATGCTTTTTATATTCAAGAAATTTTAGGAAAAGAACAATATAAACAACTGAGTAAATGCTACATTAAAAGGCAAAGATTTGCTGGGTGCAGTGGCTCATGCCTGTAATCCCAGCACTTCTGTAACCCCAGCACTTTGGGAGGCAAAAGCAAGATGATTGCCTGAGACCAGGGGTTCAAGACCAGCATGGGAGACTTGGCAAGACCTCGTCTCTACAATAAATCAAAAAATTAGCCAGATGTGGTATCACACGCCTGTGATCCAGCTACCTGGAAGGCTGAGGTGGAAGGATAATCTGAGTCCAGCAGGTCGAGGCTGCAGTGGCTGTGAGCGTGTCACTGCAATCCAGCCTGGGTGACAGAGTAAGACTCTAACTCAAAAAAAAAAAAAAAAAGGCAAAAATTAAAGTAATACCAATGTGCAGGAAAGAACAGAGGAAGAAAAAAGAATCAATACTTACTGACCACACTCTACGTAAAAAGTGTGTTGGCCATTGTTTGGTTAAGCACCGGCCAGGGCATATTTTCCTAAGCTTTGGCCTCCCCTACCTTGGGGAGGTGAATCTCCTCTCTCTTTCTCTAATTTACCTTCTAAATAAACTATATTTTCCAATTTAAAAAAAAGTGTGTTAAGACATCACCTCATTTAATCTTTACAACATTCTCTTTGGGAAAGTGTTTCAGTTTTAACTAAAGCTTAGGAGGAAGTTTATAACCAATATCACCCAACTGGTAAGAAATAAAGTCAGAATTAGAAGATATGTTGTCTGTTTCCACAGTTATTTTCACTAGACCACCATGAAACAAGTTTGGTATAATAACATGGAGTGAAGTCTAAATTTTAAAGAATCAGAACATTCCTAAGCAGATCCTTAACAACCATATGATCTTGGACAAGTCAAAACTTCTTTGAGAGGTATCAGTATGAACTCCATGGTTTTTAATAAAAAGGTAAATAGGGTCAGGCGTGGTGGCTCATGCCTATAATCCCAGCACTTTGGGACGCTGAGGCAAAAGGACCATTTGAGTCCAAGAGTTCAAGACCTGCCTGGACAAGATAGTGAGAACTCATCTCTACAAAAAATAAATAAAATAATAAAAAGGTAGATAGACACTGATGTAGATGTGTATATGAATATGTATATAAATCTCTCTCTCTTTCTCTCACACACACCTACACACACAAATGCACTTTTCCTAACTCTGTCTGCCTAGAACCTAAAAACAATAATACTCTGATAGCAATGAGCAGGCCTAGTACCAGCTGTTGGTTTCTAAATACCATTTTCCACTAAAGGAAATTCAAACACCTTGTAGAAATGGCTAATTCCAGGGCTGGTGCTGGAAAAATAAAAGATAAGCCAGGAATATTTCTCTGTGTCAAAAAGTAAAGGCATGCCTAAAGGATGATGGGAACACACTGAAGGAACACAGAATCTAATTCTAAAAGGTTCCAACTATCTTAATCTAGGACCATTTAAGCATCAAAATAAATAATGACAGTACAGGTTGAGTATCCCTTATCTGAAATGCTTGGGACCAGAAGTGTTTTGGATTTGGGGATTTTTTCAGATTTTGGAATATTTGATTATACTTACTCGTTGAGCATCTCAAATCCAAAACTCTAAAATCTAAAATGCTTCAATGAGCATTTCCTTTGAGTGTCATGTCAGTGTTCAAAAAGTTTTGAATTCTGGCGCATTCCAGATTTTAGATTTTGGATTTGGAAAGTTTAACTAGTAATGAATTATACATCTACAGAATAGGCATGTCCAACCAATGACCTGTGGGCTGCATGTGGCCCAGGACAGGTGGTAATACGGCTTCTCAGAATCTTTTAACATCATGTGTTTTTTAGCATTTATTTTCTTTGTGACCCCATGCACAGTTACATTTTTGAGGTTGCTGCTGTTGTTTTGAGTTGGAGTCTCACTCTGATGCCCAGGTTAGAGTGCAGTGGCACGCTCACAGCCACTGCAGCCTCGATCTACTGTGTTCAGGCCATCCTTCCACCTCAATCTTCTAAATAACTGAACTACAAGCACACACTACCATGCCCAGCTAATTTTATGATTTATTGTACAGACGTGGTCTCGCCAACTTGCCTAGGCTGGTCTCGAACCTCTAGGCCAGGCAATACTCTAGCCTCAGCGGCCCAAAGTGCTGGGATTACAAACGTAGCCACTGTGCCTGGCCAGTTCCATTTTGAAGTTCACAATCACACCTTATTCGTGACATCACTTTTTGACAGCACATACATTTGAGAGCTGCTGTTTTCAATTATGAAGGACACAAAGAGCAAAATTTGAACATTTCTGATGAGCATCTTGAGAATTCACTAAGAATTGCAACTACTTCCATCAGACATCAATAGATTAGTTTTACAAAAACAAGGTCAAACTTCCCACTAGTTATATATTGTTCTTTTTCTAAACTTTATAATAAGTAATATTTTTAAAGTGTCTTATTACATATATACACTATATAATATAATTTACGTGCAGCCCAAGATAATTCCTCTTTACTCAACGGAGCTGAGGGAAGCCAAAAGGTTACTCGATGCAGCCCAGGGAAGCCAAAAGGTTGGACACGCTGCTATAGAATAAAATAAGAATCCATGAGTTCATGCTAATATAAATAAATAATAGGGAAGGGAAAACACTTCCTTAGAGCAGTATACTATCCAATAAATATAGAAAGAATGACAGACTTTAGAAAATGGTCACTTGGCAACTACCACAATAACTGTTTGTAGCAAGACTCATCATTAAATGCTAAAACCACAGGATAAAAATTTAATGAAAAGTAGTTTATCTACATAGTTTCAAAGGATCTACTAAGTACTCATAAAATACTTATTAATTACAAAGAAAAAAACAGTAGCTTTACAATGTATAAACTTGGCAGAGGCCATCTTAACCAAGTGACTAAAATAAGCATCACCAGTAAAAAGGAACAAACAGCTATCATGTGCTTCTAATATAATGTACTAAAAAGGATACAATATCAATTCTAGGGTTTTCCTCCCAAAAAACACAGCCTGAATCTAATCATGAGAAACAGTCAAACAAACCCAAATGAGGGCTATTCTACAAAATAAATGGTTCATAATCAAGGTCATGAAAGACAAAAAGAGACAGAGAAACTCTTCCAGACTAAAAAAGCTTGACAGACAAATTTACTATATATACCAATATCAGATTCTGGACCAAAAAAAAATTTTATTCGTCTTTATTTTTTTAGTTGGAGTCTCACTGTCACCCAGCCTGGAGTACAGTGACATGATCATGGCACACCGCAGCCTTGACCTCCTGAGCTCAGGCGATCCCTTTGCCTCAGTCTCCCCAAAAACTGGGACGACAAATGTGTATCACCATGCCCAGCTAATTTTTTTATTTTTTGTAGAGATGAGGTCTATGTTGCCTAGACTGATCTCTAACTACTGGGCTCAAGCAATCCTCCTGTCTCGGTCTCCTGAAGTGCTGGAATTAAAGGTGTGAGCCATCGCACTTGGCCTTATTTTTTATTTATTTTTAATATAAATAATAATGGGACAATAAGCAAAATATACTGTAGATAATAGTACTATATCAGTGTTACTTTTCTGATCTTGATAATTATAATTGTAGTTATATAAGAGAATGCCTCTGTTCTAAGGAATTACACACTGAAGTATTCATCATGTCTATAACTCTCAAGTAGTTTAGGAAAAAATAGTACATATTATACAGAGAGAGAGATAAAGCAAACATGGTAAAATGTTAACAGTGGAGAATCTAAATAAAAGGTATATAAAAAGTCTTTATATCATTTTTATAACTTTTAAGTTTGACATATTTCAAAATAAAAAGTTTTATAAAAACTCTGAGTGTAGCCGGGCTCGGTGGCTCAGCCTGTAATCCCGCACCTTGGGAGGCTGAGGTGAGTGGATTGCCTGACCCCGTGGGTTCGAGACCTGCCTGGGCAAGCAAGACCTCATCTCTACAATAAATCAAAAAATTAGCCGGGCGTGGTAGCGTGCGTCTGTAGTTCCAGCTACTTGGAAGGCTGAGGCGGAAGGATTGCTGGAGCCCAGCAGGTCGAGGCTGCGGTGGCCGGGAGCAGCCACTGCACTCCAGCCTGGGTGACAGAGTGAGACTCCAACTCAAAAAAAACAACAACAAAAAAAACTCTGAGTGTTAATATTCTCACCTACACAAAAGAACTGATGTACAGATCTAACAATAACAAATGAGTGAGCACACTACAACACTATAAAGCTATAAAAGTTAATTGTTTTAGTGTGAGCCAGCATACTCATATAGGCTTTGTAAATGAGGTAAACATGTTATAGCTGAGCTTTGAGATTTAGCAGGGGATTAGAAATATATTTCAGAAAGAAGAGCCATACTGGTGATCCCAAACATGCCTATTCTGAAGATAAGAAAGTGGTCTGACAAGTCACGTGTAGGCACCTTAGCATTAGTACTCCCACTGTTACTACGTATAGACTTTATTTCTCTACTCCAACATCCTAAAACTCCCCCCTTCCCATGACCTAACTGAATGACAAAGTGAATTGTTAAGTCAGTGTGTTCCCTAATACCTTTAGGCCATCAGTACATACCACGGCATCAAACCGATTATGATAAACTTCTGCTTGGCTCTGCTCAATGTAGCGCTGTTTAGCATGAATAAAAGCTGGTATTCCCCCATAAGCCCAGCCAATGATGCCTGCAGAAACTGCTGCTTTCCAGATATCCTGAAGTTCCTTTGAAGTTCTATCCCATTCACTAAAACAACGAAAAGACAATGCTTGTGATTAGTCTATAGATATTGCTTCCCAAAAGACTCTATGATCAAACTTACTCCAACTGCTAAGATCACATTTTTTTATTATGGGTAGAATCCTGTTATGAACTAATCAGTACAGTTACATTAGAAGTAACACAAATCCAAAGAAAACTAAGTTATACTGTTAGAGATAGAGTTGAGAAGCCGGGTGCAGTGGCTCATGCCCATAACCCCAGCTCTTTGGAAGGCAGAGGAGAGAGGATTACCTGAGCCCAGGGTTTCAAGACCAGCCTGGCAACATGGTAAGACCTCGTCTCTACAATAAATCATAAAATTAGTCGGGCATGGTGGCACACACCTGTAGTTTCACTACTTGGAAGGCTGAGATGGAAGGATTGCTTGAGCCCAGCAGGTTGAGGCTGCGGTGGCCATCAGCGTGCCACTGCACTCCAGCCTGGGCGACAGAGTGAGACTCCAACTAAAAAAAAAAAGAAATAGAGTTGTGCACACTCTTGGGAACAAGGGCACAAGGGGAGCTTCTGGGATGTTGTTAACAGCCTTTTCCTGAGTATTGGTTACACAGCTATGTTCCGTTTGTGAAAATTTCATTGGTCAGTATAATTTTGTGCATTTTCCTAAATGCACATCCTACTCAAATAAAAAAAAATTTAAGGTGCTTTTTATTTGATGACTTTACACCTATACATTATCCCTGGAAATGGAAAGAATGAGTTGAATGTATAGATCAATATTTCCCTCTTTGAACTTTAACCTAACTTTTAAAAAGCAACATAAACGCATGTGATTTTAGGGTAATGTATGAAAGAATGAAAATATGAATGTTAAAAAAAAATCAAAACCCTATCTTACTAAATATTTAAATTTTCATGACATATTCAGATAGGGCTGTACTATAGAAAGCTTTGGGTAGGGCACAGTGGCACATCTGTAGTTCCAGCTACTCAGAAGGCTGAGGTGCTACTTGAGCCCAGGAGTTCAAGTTCAGCCTAGGCAATAGAGTGAAACTTTGTCTCTAAAAAGAAATAAATACTCTTTAAAGGCATTGGGAAAATTCACTATGCAGTGGTCAGCACATGCCAATCTAAAAACAAAAACAAGCAAAAACTCTTCAATTCAATGTATTACTCTCAAATGCTAGAACTGCTAATGGAGTTTCCAAGATGACCTTTTGAAAGGGCTCTAACAAATAGCTTGTCCTGTAAGTATTAACTTATATAGATAATGGCCCTAAGTAAGCAAACTGCTAAATGTTACATCATACACATTATTAACTTCCTTTCTTCAAAGACTCTATAAGTGTATCTAATTCTAGTTGTCAGTGACCACAATATGAAGTCAGAATGAGTCTTTACAGTTCCTGCATCTTTTAATTTGACCTTTATATTTTATCTTTTATTGTAAGATCAAAACAACATCTGCATAAAAACTGGTCTATGGTAGAATTCAGAAAAGACAAAATGTAACAGAGCTGAAGATGTAACAAGTCAGATGTATTGCTTTGCTTCTTTGCTGTCCTCTGCATAATTCTGTGATACAGATGTATTTACCTACTCATAAGGAAACAGAGGCCCTAAGAAGTCATATCATTGGTCCAAATAGCCAATGAATACTGGAGAAGAAAATATTAGGGCACAGCGGTGGGATGGCCTAGACTATAAGCAACAATGGGGTTATGGTCCTGCTTCTGCTACTCAGTTAGCTGACCTACAGCCACATCACAAGCTCTGGACCTTGGTTTCCTCATCTACAACCTAGAGGGGAGCATGAAAATTACACAATCTTCCTACTTTCTTTCAGCTCCAACATTCTAGCTTATAAAATTAATTAAAATGGCCAGGTGCGGTAGCTCAAGCCTGTAATCCCAGCACTTTGGGAGGCCAAGGTGAGGGGACTGCCTGAGCCTATGGGTTTGAGAACAGCCTGGGCAACTTGGTGAGACCTCATCTCTACAATAAATCCATTAAAAAAATTAGCTGGTTGTGGTAGCGTGTGCCTGTAGTTCTGGCTACTTGGAAGGCTGAGAGATCCAGAAGGATCATCAGAGCCCAGCAGGTCGAAGCTGAGGTGGCTGTGAGCATGCCACTGTACTCAAAAAAAAAAAAAAAAAAAAATTAATCAAAATAGCCCTTTTCTGTTATATACTGCTGAGGTTCTTTCACAAGTATCTCAAATATTGGAAGGACTATTAGGAAAAGTGGTCTTGTTAACTTTAAAGATTATGAAACCCAAATGGTATAATGAATTACAAGGTTGCCAGCTCCCTTGCCCCAACTATCTGAGCAACATAATAATGCCTCCATTTTTAATTTAACCACTTATTTGTTTATTTTACTGAGTTGGAGTCTCACTCTGTCACCCAGGCTGGAGTGCAGTAACAACACAATCATGGCTACCGCAGCAAAGGCTCAGGTTATCCTTCAGCCTCAGCCTCCCGAGTAGCTAGTACTATAGGCATGCACCAACATGACCAGGTAATTGTTTTACTTTTTGTATTGAAGAGGTCTCACCATGTTGCACAGGCTGATCTTGAACTCCTGGGCTCCAGCAATCCTCTCCTCTTGGCCTCCCAAAGTGCGGGAATTATAGGCATGAGCCACCATACCCATCCTAATTTAACCACTTGATAATACAGTGTAGTATGATAAATCACTTCATGAAAGGGCATACTCTTTTTTAAACCATTAATTGGTGAGTAAATGAAGAAATAGAGGATTTAAACATTGAGTTTTTATTAGATAAAACAAATTCAATTTAAAGGGTTATCCTTTATTCTGAAATAATTTCTTTCATAAAACGATGAGGAAATAGTTGCCACTATTTTTAATTATTTAGCAAAATTAAAAATGGACAACTCTCTGTCCTTCCCCCAGGGGGGAATGACGCTAGTAGTCATGAAATCAAAAGTTTGAGATCAACTGAAATGAAAAAGAACACTAAAGTAGATTTTTGCAGACATAGTTTACAGGCCAATTCGGACACTAGCCTGACCCAACATTTCTAGTTTGTAAAACAATCAGGGGATTGGTTACACTAAGGCTACATTCACTAAGTACTGTATCTCTAAGAGCTTTGACTTCCAATAAACCTGACCCAACTATTTTAAAACTCGCCTATCAGTTGGGCACGGTGGCTCACGCCTGCAATCCCAGCACTTTGGGAGGTGAAAGCGAGAGAAATGCCTGCGTCCTGAGGTTCGAGACCAGCCTGGGCAAACTGACGCGACCTCGTCTCTACAATAAATCAAAAACTAGCCGGGCGTGGTGGCGTGTACCTGTGGTTCCAATTACTTGGAAGGCTGAGGTGGAAGGATGGCCTGAGCTCAGCAGGTCGAGGCTGCGGTGGCCGTGAGCGTGCCACTGCACTCCAGCCTGGGCGTCAGTGTGAGACTCCCACACACAAAAAATCTCGCCTCTCAACCAACAGCATCACCACATGGCAATGTCAGGATACACGCTTGGGGTACAAATGTCAGCTCAAATCTCACTTAAAAAGAACCACAACTCCCCTTAGGGTCCTTCGCCCAAGACTGACCCTCTTTTGCGGCCCCCCACCTCCACGTCCAGACCCTAAGCACTTTTACTCTTTGACAAACAGCTCCCGGAGGCGATCCCATCCGGATTCCGGGTAATGGGTTTCTGGGACGTAGAAAGGACGCTTCTGATCCTCCGCAAGGGTCTCCGAACCGGCAGCCTCAGCTTCGGCAGCAAAGACTCGGGGGAAAGGACCCAGTGCCCTGCAGAGAAAGCCCCGCGGCATCGGTGGTGGCACCTCCATGGCCCTCTCCGACCTGCGGACAGACACGCTGGGGCGCTCAAGACTCCAAAGCCGCCCAGAGGGGCCGTGGGAGAGGCTGCACGAGTGAATACTGGTGCACGAAGTCTAAGCTAAGCAACTGTCAGAGCGGTCAACAAGCCGGGCTTCTGTCCAGAGTCTCACTCTGAAGTCCTTGGAAACACGAGGCAGGAAGTCTCGCCCTCACCAGGGCAAAGGCCAAGGGGCGGGATGGTTGCAGAACCCGAGCCGAAAGCACTTCCGGTTGTGGGGCGGGGACAGGCCGCAGCCGCGCAGGACCCGCCCCCGGAAGTGAGTTGGCAGCTAGTAGTTCCGCTCAGTGCCGTCCGGAGACCCCTTCGGCCACTGTCTCCGCATCTCGGGGAACCACGCCCACGGGGTGTGGGTGTGGTTACCCTCGGCTTCAGATGGTCATAGGCTGAAGCGATTTAGTATTTTTAAAATGCCAGAAACCCCACATAAATGAAGGAGAAGGTGCGGCATTAAATGCAAGAGGAGTAGGGAAAGGCGGTTTGGATTAAAAACAAGGCACGATTGGAGCAGTTCTCGGGCTGGGCGGGGTCCACGCGGACCGTCGGGTCTGGTTTCCGGAAAAGACCGAGGCACTGGCATGGGTGCACCAAGCTCTCGGGAACCCGTTCTTGAAGAATCAGGTTTTGGCGTTGTCACAGGTGGATCTCACTCCCCGTAGTTCAGGAGAGTTTCTGTCAAGTGTTTGATAGTCCCGCAATAATTTCCCGTATAGTCTGCTGCTAACGTATAGTCCCAGGTATAGTTTTTCGTCAAAACGTACGCATTTGAAACAGGCCGGGCGCGGTGACTCAGGATTGTAGTCCCAGCACTTTGGAAGGCGGAGGGGAGAGGATTGTCTGAGTCCAAGGGTTCGAGACCAGCCTGGGCAACTTGGCGAGACCTTGTCTCTAGGATAAATCAAAGGCGTGGTGGCACGCGCCTGTGGTTTCAGCTGCTTGGGAGGCTGAGGCGGAAGGATCGCCTGAGCCCAGCAGGTCGAGGCTGCGGTGGCCGTCAGCGTGCCACTGCACTCCGGATGACAGAGTGAGGCTCCTACTCAAAAATAAAAAAATCTGAAACTGGTTTGTGCAGTCTCATTTCATCCTTGTTAGTCCCCAGACACACTCCCTTATTCTCTTCGACAGTCCCTTCGCCTTCTTTATTACTTTCTAGTTGTTATTAAAATTGTCGTACTCTTTAGCAGAATATAGTAAACAGACTTCTGGAATTTGATAGCTATAAATTCTACAGGCAAGTCCTAGAGAAGTGACTGAATAGAGCGATTGAATGAGTTAATGACAGTGCCATGATTTCTTTGGTGTCTGGGAGACCAGATTAGATTCCATCCCTATGGTTACACTCACTACATCACGCCATAATTTCCTATTTGTTGATCTGTCTCAGTTGACCATCCCTGATGTCAGAGACCATATATATTCATCTCTGTATTGCTAGAACCTAGCACAATGTCTGGCACATAGTAGGTGTTCAGTAAATACTTGTCGACTGAAGAATTCAGTCTCCTGACTTCCAGCTCTAGGTTGCCACTTATATATTAGAAGTGCACACCAAGGTAAGTTCCTAAGGCCTGAAAGCCCAAGAAAGTGGCTGCACCTCCTGTCTAGCCTACATGTATAAAAAGCAAATGCTGAAGATGACCACAGAGTCATTCTGGGCTGAGGGAGGCCTTGGAATAGGGGAGGGATTGAATGACTGTTGGGACAATACTGATGAAATCATCTATATCCAACTCCAATGCCCAGGATTTACTAGTGTGAATACAAATGAGGTCATATTAACAGGTAAATTTCACTAACTCCATAGCTGCTTTCTCCTTTGAGTAATTGAAGACTCATTTGTAAGGTTCTCTGCCACCTAATACCTCAAGAAAGTCCCCAGTCCCTTGGCTATTGCTTACACTGTGTGTTTTTCCATCTCAGATCTCTCAGATGGTCTGTCACTCTCCCACATTTTCTACCTCCCCAATCCCTCAGGGCTACTTTCTTTTACCACTAGGGAAGTACTCACCCTCTAAAATCTGCTCTTTTTGAAGGGTATCAGAGTAACACTGTCTGGGCCAAAAGTTGTTGGGTTTCGTTGGACCGCTCTGTTTCACATACAGCTCTCTCATCCCCAAGATGTGTATTTGCCAGGAGATTACTGCATCAGGGGAAGATTTCAGTATAATCACCATACTATGCCTAGAATCATCATTCTTTCACCCTCAGCCATTGTTGCTGGGTTCTGTTCACAGAATCCAGTAGCTTCTTCCTTCATAGTGAATTTTTTCTTAGAGATCAGCAGTTTCCCTTTTCCTGCCAGACTCATCAAATACTGCCCTTGCTACAAATATTATGTTTTGTTATATATGACATAAACCATTTCCACAGGTAGCATGAATTTTGAGAATTCCAAAGATCATTTCATTTACTCATCCTTCAAAGTGTAAGTCAATTTTTACCTCCACAAAGCTTCCCATCTGCCCCAGTTGGAAATTTCTTCTTCCTCTAAACTCCAAATCCACATTGTCTTCATGAATAATTGGCATTCATGTTGCCCTAATCACCTTGCACCTATGATGCCTCTCATACTGTTTATCATCTTAACATCACAGCCCCTCAAGGTTAGGAAGCCTCTTGTAAACTTCTTATCTCTTACCGTTTGTGCACAGTAGATGCTCAAGAAGTATTTGATAAATATTAAATGAGTGAATTATAATTACAACCCTTTGTCCTATCCACAACACCTTACCTCTGGATGCAGTAAGATTATCCTGAGAAAGCATCTTTAGATGCATGTAAAGACATTGTTTTTAGTCAGTCTAGGAGTGAAGTGTAGCAAACTCTTTGGACTGACGCAAGTGAACCCATTAACTATTTTTCTCTTGGGAATTTCGGACAGGCTCTAGATCAGCAGTGTAGCAGCACTCTAGAAAATTCTCGCTGAGATTCCCAGAATTGCCTTTATTTCTACCCTTCTAACCACTATAAAATTTGTTCAGACTCCATGAGATGCCCTCATATCCTTCTAAGAAGTTCTTTTGTTTAAACTAGCTAGAGGCAGTTTCTGTCCTTGACAATGAAAAGAATCTGACCTGATACAACAGAATAAGATGTGTCACTGATTATCACATAGATGGCACTCCCAAAACAAAGGAAAAGCATTTTTGTGCTAAGTATCCCACTTCATTCAAATAATTTTATCCTTCTTTGAAGAAAAGTGTGGCTTATAGCTCTCTGAAGGGTAAATCTGGAACTGAACTAGTAATAATGACAACAACAAAAACTTGGAAAAGTTGTTGGGAAACAAATTATTTTCAAAAATAAACATTTTACATACTGTTACACACCATCCTCATACCAGCTAAACTGAGGTAAACAGATAAACAAGTATAAAATGTGACTAACATTTGCTGTATTTAAAGACAAAGATGCCCTTATTGACTCTTCAAAGGACAGGTGAGGATTTGCATTGATCCAATTTTTACAGTCTTATCCAATCCCCCCTTGGAGTCAATGGCAATCTATAAAAAGGATCTAGTTAAGCCAGCTGTCTCTAATCATCCATCCATCCATCCATCCATCCATTCATCCATCCATCCATCCATCCATCCATTGGTTCATCCATCAACAGTTCTTTAGTAGTTATTTTGTGTGAGGCACTGTGCTGGATAATGGAGATATCAGGATGAGTAAAACTTGATTTTCACCCATCAGTAAATACAGAACAGTAGGAGAAACAATCAAGTAACCACAGTCAAGTGCAATGTGATGTCACATAATACAGGCATAAGCAAAGTATTATGGTAGCCCCTAACTGCCTAAAGGAATGAAGGAAAAGATTCAGAGAAGGTGATGTTTGGGCTGCAACTTGAAGCTAAATGGGAAACCTTCCCAGGGAAATGAAGCTTCAGTTCCTGATCCAAAGGACAGACGATTCTGTTCCTATTTTAATAAGAGGAAAATTAAAATAGAATGATTATACCTAGTAGGGCCTCGTAGTGACAAGGCAAAACCATAGTATGACTCAGAATTTGGACTATTGCTAGACTTATAGCACCTAAGGACACAGTCCCTTTGAGTTGTTAAAACTTCAAAAAAAAAAATCCAAATTTAAACACGTGCCTTATTCAGTGCAATGATCTTACCAGGGATATTCCGCTTTTCTAACAAGGTCTTTAGACTTAAAATTTTGTGGAAGGGAATTAAAAAGGCCAAATACACTTCTCACAATCAGAAAAAAAAATCTGATTTTATATGACTAAATCTCACATTTAATAATTTTAAAACCAGTTAATACCACAGTTCTTAAGAGGCAAAGGAAGAGAGCTAATTTCTCTGTGGAAAGGTTGGGCCTAAGGGTCAAGGATGGTTCTAAGTCATCAGACTATAGAGTTTTAACCTAAACATATTTTTAAAACAAATATTTCTATGCTAAAAACAAATTATTTCCTATATAATGGTTAAAGCTGAATGCTCTAAGCTACCAAATGAATGGCATGTTCACATAGAAAGACTCCTTGTGGCCCCTGCAAGACATTGAGAGCAAGGACAACTCCTGCAGTAGCCAATTTAAGACGGAAAAATATTAAGGGTGTGCAAAGGGTGAGGAAGAGTTGCTGTTCTATGCACAGTTCCTACTTTCTAAATTTATTTAGAGGATTTTTGTCTTTTTTTCCTTAGACAATAAAAAGAAGGCACAAAAAGGGAACTTGAAATCCAATTGCAATAATTACTTGTGCAATTGGCTCCTTTCCATGTGGCATTATAGAAACCTCCTGAGTAACAAAGAGTTTATGCTTCACAAAAGAGAACTCCTACATCATTGCATGGTATAGTTACGACTTCCTTAGACCTTTCAAAAAATGATCTCCAAGTGTTTTTCACAAACCCCATAGTTTCCTACATGAAAATAAAGCAAGAGAGATCAAGCCTAGAATAACTTCAGAATTGCAGCAATGAGTTGTACTAGTCCCAAATAATGAATTTTCTACTCCAAATAATGGGACAAACGGCACTGCCACATGGACACAGTCAATTTCACAGTGACAGACATATACAGGTGGATGATCTGAGGCACAAGCTGTGATTGGTCTTAAGAAAATAAAAGGTAGAATCAGGCTCAAAATCCATATCTCAAGATGTCTGATCCTCATCCAGCCAAAGAGTTGAGCTGCTTCATGTCTCTGTATTTACACTTTGTAGATCTTTCTCAAGAGTGCAGCATGATAAGGAAAATCACATATTTGGCTTGATAAAAGGAATTCAGGATATAGGTGCCACATGTATGGTAAGCCCCTCACCATGGGGTATCAAGATCTGCCGCCACAGAGAGGACTAGGTCTTATGATGACTACTAGAGTTCAGTTTTCAAAATTTTGGGAATAATTTGATCATAACCTTTCCTTCTTGTTACATTATAGGACAGGAATTTAGAGTATTCAGTCAAGAGGTTCTCCCAGTAGCAGGTGATGTCATCCATCTGCAAGTGGTTCATAATAAACTGGCTTCCCCTAGAGACAAGATTAACAAGAATATTTTAAAGCACAGGATTTAATAATAATAATAACCTACATTTAAGTGCTTACCTTGTGCCACGCACTAATGAGAGTGCTTTATATGAATTAATGCATTTGATCCTTAGAGCCAACTCTATACCGATCACATCCACACACATACTTGTAGCAATAGAACTTAACATCTTTTTCCTTAAGAACAAACATAAAACAGCCAATGCTTATAAAAAGCACATGTTTCATTACTTCAAAGATTTCATCTACTTCTATAAAGCTTGGGTATATGTCATTGTGTGAGTATGTTTCTCCCCCAGGACAGCTTTAGTTCTGAATTAGCTCTATATAATGAGGATGAAATACAGGTATCACCATGGTAACAACATTCAGATAACTTTAGCTAGGGCATAATGCATATAACAAAGTAAAAAAAAGAAAATGAGCATAACTTACCTCTCAGCAATTTCTTGAGCGACATCATCATTTGCTTTCACAAATTGCAACAGCTCTCTAAAATGAAAAGAATTATTGGACTCTAAAATATAGACCAAGCTTATTAGCATTAATACTAAGTCAGAAATACTTAGAATTAAGGTCTATGGTTAATCTCTAGATATGTGGATGGTGGGTTATTACCAGGGTCCTCAAAAGAACAAAATAATAACCAAAAAAGCTCACACACAGGATAAAGGCAGTTTACTAGTGGAGCTGGGACGTAATTGAGAAAATATAGAAATGTTTCATAATGTTCATAAAAAAAATCAAGAGTGAAAAAAAATTCCATCCTGTCTCCAAATTCTCACTCTGGTCCCAGAAGAGGGAATTGAGTTCACGTTTTTGGCTGTTCTCTATGCTTCTTCCTAGCTCCTTCCAGTATGAGAGAAAATTTGACTAAGCTTCACTCAGGTCAAGCCTCGTGCTGTATCTGAAAATCCCTTTAACGATATAATAAGATCAAATATCTCTATCTTTAGTCTTTAAGAGATTAAAGCTAGCCGGGCTCGGTGGCTCAGCCTGTAATCCCGCGCCTTTGGGAGGCTGAGGTGAGTGGATTGCCTGAGCCCGCGGGTTCGAGACCCGCCTGGGCAAGCGAGACCTCATCTCTACAATAAATCAAAAAAACTAGCCGGGCGTGG
>CAUYQG010218940.1:0-11579 GCA_963574415.1 Tarsius wallacei
ATATATATATATATATAATTTGGGGACTCTTTGTTTCTCTCTACAGTGTTGACCCAGATGTGATGTCATCCTGGCACCTTATGCCAGTTTGTTTTTTAGGGAAAAAGCAAGGAATAAAAAGCAAGGAATAAGGAATAAGTAGGTCAGCAGTAATTCTTGAATGCAGGTCCCCAAAAGATGTTAGAGGGAACATTCCAGTGTCATTTATCTTAATATTGCAAACTAATAACACAGGGCATTGGCCTCTTCCTTTCCTGTTTTGTCTCCATTGATATTCCCTTGGTGATGTTGACTTTGATGTCATCACCAGACCCAAGAGGGGTTGGAGGGAGCTGGGTACTCTTGTGAAAGCCCATCAAAAAAAGGATTTTAAAATTATATCTGAAGTATGCATGTTCTATTGTTGGGCTTGAAACTTAAACTTTTTTTGTTCTATTCCTTATGGTTCTTTATCTTGGCTGCTACATAATGAAAACTAAGTTTTGGCTTGAGCAATTCTGAGAAAGTGACTTTTGCTTTGAAATGTGCTCTAGGGATCCACAGAGCTCAAGCATGAATCCAGAAGTCTTAACAAATTGTGAAGGTCTCTTAAGAGCACCTCTCAAATAAAAATCAAATTCCCATTCGACTGCGAGCTCCTTAAAGTCAGGAACTTGTGTCATGTCTGTGTATCTCTAACGTGTGATTCAAAGCCTGGCATGTATTTAGTGCTCAGGAAATATTTAAATAAATAGGAGAGTAAAAGAAAGAATGAATGAAAAAATTTCCTCAAACAGAGACAGATGATATACTAGAACCACTCTCAAGAACTGATGTTGTCGTTTCTTTGTGCTGAGCACAGAGGTTGCCACCAGTGTTATTTTAGTGAAATTTAGTGGGGTTTAAATGATTTGATACTTCAGAGCAGTCAAGATTCGAACTCAATGCATTTCCCAACTTATCATGGTTATCAGTGTCACTTTCCAGTAACATGCTCATTCTGTGTCTCTGTATCACATTTTAATTATCCTTACAACATTTCAAACTTTTAAAATATTATTATGAAGGTTATTAGTTTGGATTATTCAACTCTTGAATTCATGATCCACAACAATGAAAGGGGTATGACTTGGTCTGTTTATTTCCATGGTTATTTTGAGTATATTATGACAAACATTAAAAATGCTTTAAAAACAACAACAACAAAATTCTTATGAGGTCCACCAATTAGGTTCACAAACCATCCTAGAAAAAGTGCTACAAGTCGGGTTTGGTGGCTCAGCCTGTCATCCCAGCACTTTGGGACACCGAGTCGAGTGGATTGCCTGAGCCCGTGGGTTCAAGACCAGCCCGGCCAACTTGGCGAGACCTCGTCTCTACAATAAATCAAAAAGTAGCCAGGCTTGGTAGTGCACACCTGTAGTTCCGGCTACTCGGAAGGCTGAGGCAGAAGCATCGCCGGAGCGCAGCAGGTCAAGGCTGCGGTGGCCAGGAGCATGCCAATGCCCTCCAGTTTGGCTGACAGAGTGAGACTCCAACACACACACACACAAAATGCTACATACCTCATTACTGAATTTCATTATGGTCACCTCTGAAGTACTCCCCTTGGGAAGCTATGCTCCAATACCAGCACCTGTAATAGTCCACCCATCAAAGTAATCTTGGAACTCTTTTTCTGGAATGGCCATCAGAGCTGTTGATGGTATTTGTTGAGGTCTGACAATTAAATTCACAAACCTGTCATTGTTCGCTTACATTGGCAGCACCATGTAAGGAACTGTATTGAAACACTCTCTCTATTCACTTGATCTGGCTCCCAGTGACTTTTTTCTTTACTGAAGATAAAAGAACTATGGAAAGGAAAACATTTTGATGACATTCAGGATATCAAGTGTAATGCAACAAAAATCTGATAGCCGTTCTAGAAAAAGAGTTCCAAAATGTCTTTGATGGGTGGACTAGGCGCTGGCATGGGTGCATACTTCCCAAGGGGAGTACTTCAAAGGTGACTGCAGTGATATTCAGCAACGAGGTATGTGGCACTTTTTCTAGGATGAGTTTGTGGACTTAATTGTCAGACCTCATATATCTGTTATGGTGACCTGTGACCCATGGTTTTTGATGCTATTATTGTAATTATTTGGGGTGCTATGAGCCACGCCCATGTAAGACAGTGAACTTAATAAATATGTTCTGATTTCTTCACCGACCCGCTGTTCCCTTGTCTCTCTCCCTCTTCTCAGGCTTCTCTATTCCCTGAGGAAAAACAATGTTCAAGTTAGGCCAATTAATAACCCTACAATGGCATATAAGTATTCAAGTGAAAGGAAGAATTGCAGGTCTCCCACTTTAAAAGCTAGAAATTATCACGCTTAGTGAGGAAGACATGTCAAAAGCCGAGATAAGCCAAACGCTAGACTTCCTGTGCCAAACAGTTAGCCAAGTTGTGAAAGAAAAGGACAACTTCTCAAAGGAAATGAAAAGTACTGCTTTGGAGAATACATAGATGATAAGAAAGCAAAACAGTCTTATTGTTGATACGAAGAAAGTTTCAGTGGTCCGGATAGAAGATCAAACCAACCACAACATTCCCTTAAGCCAAAGGCTGATCCAGAGCATGGCCCGCACTCTGTTCAATTTTATGAAAGCTGAGAGAGGTGAGAAAGCTGCAGAAGAAAAGTCTGATGCTAGCAGAGGTTGGTTCATGAGGTTTAAAGAAAGAGGCTATTTCCAGGACATAAGAGTGCAAGGTGACGCCGCAAGCACTGAAGGAGTAGCTGTAGCAAGCTATCCAGAAGATCTAGCTAGAATGAATGTTGAAGATGGTATCACTCAACTACAGATTTTCAGTGCATAGGAAACAGCCTTCTATGGGAAGAAGATGCTCGCCAGAGCCTTCATAGCTGGAGAGGAGACGTCAAAGGACAGGCTGCTTCAAAGCTTCAAAGGATAGGCTGACTCTCTTCTTAGGTGCTAAAACAGTGGGTGACTTAAAGTTGAAGCCAACGCATATTTATCATTCTGAAAATTTTAGGACCCTTAAGATTATGCTAAGTCTATTCTGCTTATGTTCCACAAATGGAACAACAAAACCTGGATGATGGCACAGCAGTTTACAACATTGTTTACTGAACACTGTTCAGACCTACTACGCAGAGAAAAAGATTTCTTTCAAAATATTACTTCTCACTTGCAATGCACCTAGTTACCAAGAGTTCTGACATGTGTCATGTCCATGTATCATGTACAAGGAGACTCATGCTGTTTTCATGCCTGCTAACACAACATTCATTTTGCAGTACATGGATCAAAGAGTAATTTTGACTATCAAGTCTTATTATTTAAGAAATACATTTCATTAGACTAAAGCTGCCATAGATGATGATTTCTCTCGTACATACAGGCAAGGCCAATAGGAAACCTTTTGGAAAGGATTCATCATTCTAGATGTCATTAAGGGCATTCATGATTCATGGAAGGAGGTGAAAATATAAACATTAATTGGAATTTGGAAGAAGTTGGTTTCAAGTCTCATGCATTACTTAGGGGGCTCAAGACTTCAATGGAGGAAGTCATTGCACATATAGTAGAAACAGCAAGAGAACTACAATTAAAAATGGAGCCTGAAGATGTGACTGAATTGCTGCAATCTCAGGATAAAACTTGAACAGAAGAGGAATTGCTTCTTATGAATGAGCAAAGAAAGTGGTTTCTTAGACAGACTCTCTTCTTGGTGAAGAGGCTATAAACAGTGTTGAAATGACAAGGATTTAGAACATTACATAAACTTATCTGATAAGGCAGTATTTGAGAAGAGTGGCTCCAAATTTGAAATAAGTTCTGCTGTGAGTAAAATGCTATGCTACCGAGTGATCTGTCATGAAAGGAAGAGTCAATCAATGCATTCAACTTCATTGTTGTCCTATTTTCAGAAATTGCCAAAGTCACCCCAACCTTCAGCAATACCATCCTGACCAGTCAGCAGCCATCAACATTCAGGCAAGAGCTTCCATGAGTAAAGAGATGATGACTCACTAATAATACAGAGGATTGTAAACATTTTTTAGCAATAAAGCACTTTAGATTAAGGTATGCGCATTATTATTTTGGAGATAGTGTTATTGCACACTTCATAGACTACCGTATAGTATAAACATTACTTTTATGTGCAATGAGAAACCAAAGTACTTTTGTGACTCATTTTTTTGCCACGTTTGCTTTATTGTGGTGGTCTAGAACCAAATTGACAATATCTCGGAGGCATACTTGTATTCAAAATACGTTACCTGAATATTCCATTAATTCCTGGTGACTTGACTTACTTCACTGCTTATGAGAAAGAGTGAGCACAATTTTAATTAACTAATAGCTACCAGAAGAGACCCTAGGAGCAATAAGATGGAAAGATAATAGGTAAGTAGTGGGAGGGAGAAATAAATGATCATAGAAAGCAAAAGTGAATTACAGTATTCATTAACTCCTGATTACTAAGAAATTAGAAACTGAATATTCCATTTCTAATTCTGTACACCCTATGTGCAATGAATGCAAAATCCACTATTGCTGTTCTTTTAATTTCACAAAGCCATTGTTCTTCTATCATCTATATTCCTCGAATTGATTTTTCTTTGTTATTTTCTCTTCATAGTTAAAGGATTTTTACATTCATCTCAAGAGCTTTTCATTTGGGATTTGTCTCATAGAGAATTTTGAGTAGAAGGAATACCTAACTTAGTCTCTCAAGGCAAGTGTTGTTTCATGAGAAAAAAATAATGATTATGGAAATTATGTTGATACAAACATATTTTTTTATACAAGGAACCTTTCTGTGGCTAGAGTTTCATGGTTCAGCATTTTTTAGATGTAAATATTTTTTCCTGACCAGGGCATAAACGAGTTTGGAGCAGTACTGAGGTATATTTGACCTCTCATTTAAAGGGCTGCCTGAAACACGCAGCAAAAGAGAGAGTCAGAGTGTGAGAAAGTGGTGGTGTTTATTATTTATCAGGTGTCTCTCGTGTCCCCACTGGGGTATACAAGCTTGACTGTCTCTGCATTTGCCACATTAATCACTCTCTCTTTTAAATTCAGGAACATCATGCTTGGTGTCCAGGGTCAAAGACAAGGTAAAACAACGAGACAGTCAATTATGGTAAATAACCCTCTGATAGTAAGTTAGAAGTAGTTCCATGATGATTTTGGCATCAGTCACTAAAAACAGTCTGCTTTCAATTTATGTCATTATAAATAACTGTATTTATAATCTCTGTTAATAAAAATCTATGCCTGCTAAGGTGGTAAAGCACAATGCTTGTTTCACTTGGAATTATTTGAAATGTAAATATACAGGCTCTCTGGAGATATCAGATACTGTGCTTCGATGGGAGGGATTTTGTACCAAGAAGGCAGATACTTGCCTGAGGGTGATGCCTCATTTCTCTGCTCGTACTATCAACAACACTCAGAATTGTATTGTATACAGATCTAGGTCCTTTGAGGAAGGACATATAGCGAGACTTGACACATTTTCCTCTTTAGAAAGTTTTATTTATTCTCAGAATACAAGAAAGAATAAGAACTCAGTTTTGTACAAATAAACCTAAAACAGGAAGTCAGGGCAGACAGTGCTTTCTAATATTTTCACAGATAAGGACTTTTCACATCCACACACTTCACCGTCCCTCTTCTCATGAGACAAAACTGCTAGGCGTTTGGTCACGTGCTCAATGCCCGTCTATGTCATTTTCAAGATTTACATGCACCTGGACAATTGTGGCACACACATGTGAAACAGGTTCGATGTGCGAGCTGGTGTGACGGCTGCACGTGAAACGTCCCTCTGGCTTCAAGTCACTCCGAGCTCTGCTCCCTGCCACCTCTCTGTCCCCTCACAGCATGCTCCCGCTGTCACCACACTGAGTGGCAAAACTGCATTCACTCAGAACATGCCCTGTCACTTCTGCCCAGGGTTTTTGCACTTGGTCTTTCTCTCCTTGGAATTCTCCCCTTCAAGATCTTCAAATCCTGGCTCTCCTGCTATTCTGATTTCAGCTCAAGTGTTGCTTCCACAAAGAACCTTCTATGACCACTCAGTTCAAAACAGCACTCTTATGGCCACTCCTAGTCACGCCCCCTATATTAATAGAGTATCCCTTTGTTCTATTAAGTGCCTTGTTTTTTCCTTAGCACTTGTTGCTATCTGGCATTACAGTATTAATTGGTTATGCTGCTCTGCTAAAATATTCTCCAAGACAGCAGAGACCTTTCCTTTCTTGTTGGCTGTAATATCCACAGGTGCTCCTGATAGGTGCTCATTAAATGCTTGTTGACTGAATGAAAGAGAATACAAATCAGTTTGCGGAACTCTTAATAATTCCCCAATTTTTCAGCCGACAGACTGGGAAACACTGGCTTAAATTCTTCTCTCCCGTGCAGTCCCAATTGACTAATGGGTCATGTAAATGGGTGTTTAATGAGAGTTATCCTGTTGTCTCGGGATTTCTAACGATGCCCCAAAGTTGAGCACAAAATAGTCTACAGAGAGGTTTTTAGACAGATCCTCAAGGCACTTATGAAAAGGTGGCCAAATGATTAACCCTGCTTATGCAGCTCCAGCCCATGTAAGTCAAGGTATTCACTGGGGTAGAAAGAACAGCGGATGAGGGCGGGGGGAGAGATACGCTTCCACCACAAGGCCAGTGGATCCCTCAGAAAGTTGGGTGCTGGTGTGGCAGTCCTGAGTCTTACTCCCTGCCTGGAGTCTTAGCTGAGCTACCAGTGGTGTTTGACTAGTAGTTCAGCTAAGCCTCCAGGCAGGGAGTAAGACTCCTACCAAAGCAGAGAGCTAGAGAGTTCTTTGAAGATCCTGATATGAGCTCCCTGGAGCGCACGCGCGTGCGTGCGTGCGTGCGTGCGTGTGTGTGTCTGTGTGTGTCTGTGTGTGTCTGTGTTTTGCAGGGGTGCAGAGTCCAGTGACTACCTGCCTCTGGGAGAAGTCTGAAGGCTGGAGGCAACTACCCTTCCCTGTAGGCAGAGTAAGACTATGGGAATTCCCTCGGGTTAGTGGAACCAATGTAGGTAGCCAAACTAAAGCTATCACTAAATAATCCCAGCCAAGAGAAATCCCTGGGGAACTGAAGGTTCTTAGCATAAAGATGCTGTGTGTGATGAACTGCTAGAGGGCAGTCAGAGCTTTACGCACATCACAGAGCAATGTAAAGGGGAAATCTGTGAAAAACACACCCTTTCCGCCTTTTTATTTATTTGGAGATAGAGTTTCTCTATGTTGCCCAAACTCTTGGCCTGAAGAGATCTTCCTGCCTCAGCCTCCCGAGTGTCTGGGACTACAGGTGCACTAGCGTGTACCGCCATGGCTTGTGAGACCCATCTTTGGATTCTTGCCATGGCAGAGGGATTCGAGAGGCAAGGGGAAATTACATAGCATCAGCTAGGTAGAAACATCTTGCTCTTCTGGTTCTTATTCTCACTGGCAGAGTAAACGAGGGAGAGGGGAGGAAAAGAACAGACCTCACACCCCGTGGCTGATTTAGTGCATTGTTTTGCAAGCTGTTTTTCATTACCGCTGTCCTAAGGAGCCATTTTTTTTACTATCCCTTTCCTAATTGCCTTCCCTTCCTCCATGGATCATATGCCACAGGTATACTGTATACTGTGCACTGTGGCCCTTTGGCGTCCATGAGTCCATGTAACATCTAAGATCCGCCCTCCCCCCCCACTAGGAACCAATTATTATCCCCTTAGGGACAGTATCACTCTCATTAAGAGTGCTAAGTTTAGAGCAGTAATTCTTAACTGGGGACACTTTTGTCTTCTAGGGGACATTTGGCAACATTGGGGGACATTTTAGGTTGTTACAACTGGGGAAGTCTTACTGGCATCAGTTGGATAGAGGCCAGGTTTATACTTAAGATCCTACAACGAATGCACAGGAGAGCTTCCCACAACAAAGATTAATCCATGGTGCTGAGGTTCAGGAATTCTAGCATAGAGTCTTGAAATTCTAGACTGAGCATTCAGGGTAAGACTTATGCTGAAAAGCAGGGAGAAGCTTTGAATGAGCTCAGAGATTAATGGGCTTTGAGATTGATTGGAGTTTTTAAAACCCTGCAAGTGATCCATAAGTTATGGAGTCTGAACCCAGCGCTACCAAGGGGCAGAGGGAAAGACCAGATGAATGAGCCAAAAGCTGATGCGGAAGAATAAAACTCTCTTGATTTCACCCTCCTGAGTTCACTTTTAGATTAACTGGTTGCAGATGAAACAAAATAGGCGTGTAAGTTAGAGGTTTGGGACACATAACTAATACAACATGGGTGTACTGGGTTGCAGACCAGCTCATCAAAGCCCACCATGCAGTGCCGGCCGGTGATTGTACTAGCAGAATGTGTGGTGTGGCCACTGCAGACTCTGTGGCTCTTGGAATAGGAACATGACTTTCTACCATTCTAGTTCCCATCACGGACAGAATTTTCTGTGACCTATGGCAGGCAGGTAGAGCAAAAGGAGAGAGTAGTTCTTGAAGGCAAGGGAAGATATAAGAGGGAACTGGTTTTTCCCTTGAGGAGAGGGTTGTTGTCCTTCCAGAATGATTCCTTCTTTGAAAACACCTCAAGGACTATCTAAGACATTTCCTTGCAACATAATATGCTATACATCCAAGAAGAAAGGAAAGACAAAAGAGCTTCCTTAAGATACAGTCCTGTGCCGGGTGCACTGGCTCATGCCTATAATACCAGCACTTTTGGAGACTGAGATGGGAGGATGGCTTGAGCCCAGGAGTTTGAGACCAGCCTGGAAAACATAGTGGGACCTCATCTCAACAAAAAATAAAAAAGTTAGCTGGGTCTGGTGGCACGTGCTTATAGTCCCAGCTCCTTAGGAGGTTGAGATGGAAGGATCGCCTGAGCCCAGGAAGTTGAGGCTGCCATGAGCCATGATCATACTACTGCACTCTAGCCTCAGCCTGGGCAACAGAGTGAGACTCTGACTAAAAAAAAAAAAAAGAATTCTGCAAGGGATGTACCTTTTACTTGATTTTTGCACCGGAATCCTGACTTTGATGAACAGGGAGCATGTATTGGTTTTCTACCCAAAGCTTAGTGGCACGAACATAACTTATTTGCTTATTATCTGCAGTGTGTGCTCTGCTCTGCTGAGTGTTACATCTCCAAGGTCTCAGCAGTGTCATAGATGTGGCTGCTGCCGGTTGGTGAGTAGACTAGGAGTTTGCTGGTCCCAGATATGTCAGTGATAAGGCTGGAGCCTCAGTAAGGTGGCTGGGTCTTTTTCACCAGGTATCTCTCCTCATGGCCTATCCCCAAGGAGACTAGCCTGGGCTTCCTTACATGGCAATCTCAGGGCAGTCAAAGGGGCCAGAGAGGAAGCTGCTAGTCTTCCTGAAGTCGAGGCTCCGAAGTCACACAATATCTCTTCTGCTGCATACTATGAATGATAGCAAGTCACAGGACGGGGTCATTCCAGATCAAGGGAGGGAAAATAGTTCCATCTGGAGAAGAAGAGAGACTAAGTCATTTTCCAGGGACAGAGACTTCTAGAAATGGGAGAAATTGATGTAGCCATCTTTGCAAACAATCTATCAGAGAGGATTTACCTTAATCTCTCAGTATGTCTGCAGATAATAATACTTAGAAGTTATTTATGGTTTTAAGAACAAGATCTGCTGAGAATGACTGTACAGGCTATAGGAAAAATAATAAAATTTACAACACATATATGCTAGATATATTTTATGGTATAATACAATATATAAGGTATACAGTAGTTCCAGCTATCTGTCTACCATTCCTCTTCATGAAAAAATGGGATCAGTGGCTTTAGGGAATATTTATAGTCCAATCTGGGTTCTTTTCTCATGTCCCACATTGCTCTTGTCCTATGTTGTTAAACTGTCTGCCAAGTTCTGTCTCACAACCCTATTTCTATACTATGGTCTTCAGTTAGGTACTCGTTTAAATTCTGTCTTTGAGTATCCAAAGTCATGACATAGTGTAGTGGTTTTGCAGTGTTAAATCTAACCTGAGAGTTTTTTCTGAATGTTTTCCATTGGGATCAGATTATTGCACTCTGACACCATTTTCTTTTTTTATGTTAAAAAAACAGGAGTGATTTTAAAAGATCCTGTGATGTGAAGAATCTCTTCCTGTGTGGAATCTGAACTGCAAATAAATCCTGCATTTGCCCAGAGCTGTGACAATTCCAGTGTGTATCTGATATAATGCTTTGGGCTGCAAGTAACAGAGTACCTGAGTCAGATTGGCTTAGACAATAAAGACATTTATCATCTCCTATAGCCTCAGGTTTGATTCATTTAAGAGCTCAATGGTGGGCTCGGTTTCTGTCTCTCAGGGTGTTAACTCCAATCTCTTATTTTTATCTATCAGGAGAGAAAGAAATAAACAAAACAAAACAAAACAAAAAACTTCTCCTCCCACCATGAACATCTTTCATTCAGTCATCTTGGGTCACATGTCTGCTCCTAAATTGTTAACACTTCTCCAAGCTGATTGAATTGCCCCTGGAGCTGATTGAATTGCCCCTGGAGCTGGGGATGTCATAAATGGGCAGGGGAATATCTGAATAAAATTTTGGGTTCTTGTAAAAAGGTGAAATGGGGACAAGACGCTGAGTAGGCAGCCAAAAGTATCTTGCTTAGTAGGTAATTCTAGTGACCATCTTTTGAAAAAAGTAGCTTTGGATGATGGGGTAATTGTAGGAGCTAAAATTAGAATGGAGATAAAAATAATAAAGGGAAAATTACCAAGTTTAAAAAGATACTTTAAAAGATTAACCCCCCCCCATATTCCTGAATTCTACTTTACTTACTATGGACAAATCTCCAACATATCTCTTCTGAATTGTCTCTCTCTCTCCATCTGCTCAGTGTTACATGTACAGACTCAAGTGCACATAAATGATGTGTAGATGCCCTAAAAGTGAAATGATCATCAGCATCTCAGAGGAATGGCCAGACTTATTTGCAAGTGTTCTTTCTGAAAGAAGGTCACTTTTGGCAACTACCAGAAGTCACCAGACAGGGTGATTGGGGCTGGAGAGAGAAGACCTGATGGTGGGCTATTCATTTTCTCCCACAACCTTCTCTTAACCTCTGCAAATAGTGAAGGTAAGCTCCAAGAGAGCGGTGTCTGGTTTACTGCTGTATCGTTAGCACCTAGCATGACACCTGCCACAAAATAGACACTCAATATGTTGTGACCGAAGTGAAAGAAGGAGATACGCCAGCACACCAAGTCTGAATTATGAGCCCCTTATTAACGTGTGGGTCAAGAGTAGGCTCATGCCAAGAAATCTCTTGACACTTAAGTGAAGTTTGCAACAAGCTTTTAAAGGCAAAAACTGCAAGTGGACTACATAGCAGGGGTGAGGGTACAAGGAACTAAAAACAAAAGGAACAATCTCTTGGATTTCAGTTAACAAGGCATACAATTACACAGAACTTGTGGCTAGGGAGTTTTCAGTGGCCAGTAAGAATGGTCAGCATGATCAGCTCAGGGGAACGCAGCTGTGGGTCTGTGGTCATGGGAACTGTTACAGCAATT
>CAUYQG010218946.1:0-15973 GCA_963574415.1 Tarsius wallacei
CGTGCGCTACCATGCCCGGCTAATTTTCTTGATTTATTGTAGAGATGAGGTTTCGCCTGCCCAGGCGGGTCTCGAACCCGCGGGCTCAGGCAATCCACTCACCTCAGCCTCCCAAGGCGCGGGATTACAGGCTGAGCCACCAAGCCCACCTAATTTTTTTCTTAAATGAAAAAAAAAGAAAAAAAAAAAAGAAAATACTGTGTTTCGCCTTATTTGGCCATAATCCCACCATACGTCGGGAGCATCTGTATTGTTTTCCTTGTTATCAGAGGAGAATCCTAAAATAGAAAGTCACAGGACTTGCCAGGAAACTTGCCTAGTAAGGGCAGAGTCAGGGTTTAAATTCAGGCCACCTTGGACCCTGGTTCCCACTTAACCTCAAGGCTCTTCTGTCTCTTTAACAATTCAATGTTTAGCACTTCCTGGGGGTTAGCTGGCTCCCTTAGAAGTTACTCTCTACAATAAATCAAAAAATCAGCCGGGCGTGGTAGCGCGCCCCTGTAGTTCCAGCTACTTGGAAGGCTGAGGCGGAAGGATCGCCAGAGCCCAGCAGGTCGAGGCTGTGGTGGCCGGGAGCGGTCACTGCACTCCAGCCTGGGCAACAGAGTGAGACTCCACCTCAAAAAAAAAAAAAAAAGAAGTTACTAAACCCCCAGCCACAGGGCACCTCATTCGAAAAGGGACTGTGTGGTCCTACAGTAGAGACTCAGAAGAAGGTACTGCTGAATAAGGAGAAACCAGGGCATGGAACTATACAGACTCTGAGATCTCTTCCAGCTCTGAAATCCTACTAGTCTATTTTAGAAAGTTTTGCCATCAAGTTATTAACAAAACCTAAGAGTTGGCTCCCACTCCAAAGTGTAATTCTGCCTCTTCTGAGTCATTCAGCCAGAAATACTTGGAGAGGGTTCATGGGTGGTGATGGCGGCCCGCTGGCCTTTGTAGGAGAGATCAGACTTCACGGGCCTCAGCAAGCTCTGGGCCTGAGCTCACGTTCCTCATCTCTGCTGCCAACAGAGAATGACATGCTTGTGTCCAACAGGCAGGAGGCTCCCATCCCCAGGGAGTTGAGAACTGACTAGAGGTAAGGATGCAGGGTATAGGGATAAAGAGATAGGATGGACAGTGCCTTCCAGCCCTTTGAGTGTCATGGCACCCACAGGAAAAGATAATGTGTATGGCACATTAACAGAAGAGACTATTCATGGCCAGCGGCAAACAGCTCTAGGTCTCAGGAGTTGGGCCACCCCAAACCCTGCTAGAAGTTCCAAGGATGCTATCACCTGACAGCCGTAAGCCATTTAAGGCTACCAGCTGGAAACTTTGGACTAGTGGATAAAATAAATAAGGAAAGAAAGGCAGCATTCCCACTAATTAAGCACCTCCAGCCTGCAAGGAACAGGACAGAGGGAAATGCTAACAGGGAAAAACCTCATCCCTCACCCAGGCACAGCGAAACCCAAAGAGCAAGAGGGAGGCATCTCACCTTAGAAGAACCACGCTGTCAGACATGAAGGCTCCAACAGTGACATCTGAAAATGAGAAAGTCACAGCGCTCAGAAACCTGTTGAAGCCCATCCCCACCAGACCCCTGGCAAGGCATTCCCCAGCAATGGCCCAGCCTTGGGGTCAGAGAGCCCTCTGACAGACACTGTCTGGCTGTATAATAATTTTGTAAGAAGTAGAGCCAAGCCATCCCATGTGACAGCTAATCATCACTGTTGGCTACCAAGGCCTTGAAATGTGGCTGGTCTGGATTGAGGTGTACTCTAAGTGTAATATACGTACTGGGTATCCGAGACCTAGTATGGAAAACCATGAACTCTCATTAATAACCTTCATATTGATCATATGTTGAAATGATAATATGTTGGCTAGGCCAGGGGATAAATAAAACATTATTAAAATTAACTTCATCTGTCTTTTTATATCTTTTTTTAAATGTGGTTACTAGAATATTTTGGATTATACTTCTTTTGACATCAGTGAATTAAAGAGACAGATACCTAGAATTAAATGACTCTTGGAAATGCTCTAGGTTCTGTAGAACACAGGAACCATCGCCCTCCACCCCTCACTCTGTGTGATCTCAGGGTGTCTCATACTGTCCTTGTCTGTAAAATCAAGATAATTATCCCCAGTACTTACTTCAAAAACTGCCAATCACAATACTTAAATAAGAATACATATTATTAATGTAATAATAAACATTTATTAAATACTTATTAAATGTATCTTAAATATGTATTAATTATATGAAATCAGATATTCAAATCAGAAAATTCATAAAAATACTTGGTAAACTATAAACCATGATACTGATTTAGCTGGTAATGTTTATTCCTAAATAATTTTAATTTAGGAAGTATTTGCATATCTAATAGCTCTCTGCCTTTCCTCACCCCCTAATATGAATCTCTTAGCCCTAAGGTTCCCAAAGGAAAAACAAATAGCAAATCCATGAATTATCGTGTTCCTAAAATTACTGCACACGGGTGTGTTTGTTAATTTTGTTCTTCAATAATCTTTTTGTGTTAACTCTATGTTTGGAAATAAAAGAACCTGATGAATTTGTCATTTCTCCTATGAAAAATGCAAGGTAAGAAATTTAGAGCTGTTGTGAAATGTGAACACTCCACTATGCATTCAGAGAAGTGGCTGAACCACTGGGAAGCCTGGGTCCCCACCACCACCGGGGCGCTGGTCAGTCCTTCACCTTCCTGGAGGCTCAGCACTCAGCATCCTTGTCTATAAAGTGGGGAACACCCTGTCCCTGCCTACCTGTCAGGATCACTGCAAGATACACACCACATGTGGAAGCATTTTGCACATATTAGCATACTAAACCCACATAAGGTGTTATTTGAGGATGGCCACAAATTACCCAGAAAAGGGAGAACAGCTTTCTCAAATTAAAAAGACCCACGAGATCTACCTTGGGACAAAAGTTTCAAAGCTGACCCCTTTCTATTCCCACCCTTCCTCCTGGCTCCATGAAGTCTTAAGGAATGTTCAAAACTCCTATCTATACAAAACTAAGAAATTGGGTGTCCTCAGACAAGATTGCATTAGTTTTCTCAGATTTTAAGTGGAAAGAAATCGCTTCTCAAAAGCAAGAGGAATACATACTCAGGGAAGTGTTTTCTGAATTCCATGATGACTCTGGATTTTTTCAGATTCTTGTTTTTGTTTTCTCACCTCAACCTATTCCATCTTCAAACACCTGAAGAACCACTATTCCACCACCTAGTCAATTTGACCTAAACCGGGTATCACTTGGGGTTGGGGTTTGAAACCATATATTTTTATTCAATTAGCCTCAACCACCACGAGGCAGTAGCCTTGAAGACAATCCTGAAGACAAGCCAGCTAGCCTTCAATAGTGATAGTCTGTTTTGACAATGAGCAAGAGAACATGGTTCCTTCTTGCTCCAAATCTTTCCCAATAATCATCTTTTGGGAGCAAGGGTGGGGATGATGCTGCTCCTCTTCTCTCTCAAGAGTAAGAGGCCTCTGAACATAGTTAAATGTCAAAGAAAAAAAAAAAACATGAAGTTTCACTACTTAGCATTTTACATGTGGCCAGTGCCTTTTTTCTTCATTAGAAAGAACTGCTGCCACAGGAATCACTAAAAAAAAATCCACCCTTCTGGTGCTTAAACCCTTCAGAGTAGATCATTTTTAAAACCCTGAAGTAAACTTCAACACTATTTTCACCTTAAAGTTGAATACCAGGCAAAACACCCCATTCTATTGTGTGAATTGTACTAATCCTAAATGGATGTAATGATTACTAAACAGCCTGGAAATTATTCTACCTCATGCACTTATCTTTGTTTATCTCCTGTGCCTTTAAAGAAAAACAGCTTACCAGGATAGCCATTTCCATCCATATCAATGCCTCCCGATATGGACTGACCAAACATCCGCAGAACTGGATTTATCTTCCGTCCAGACAGTTTCTGAAACAGATAAAGGGAAATGGAATCACCGGAAAGGACCACTGTCACAAATAAGAACCCTAGCTCTTTTATTCCCACTTCCCCAGGACATTTGAATTTCAAGTTGCTGAAAGCAAAAAATGTAGTCCTAATTTGATCAAGGGTCTTTACCAGGCCATTGAAGACCATATATTCCTTTAGTAATACTTGCCTTGGACAAATGTCATCATTTAAAAAATTTTTTTAGCCGGGCTCGGTGGCTCAGCCTGTAATCCCACGCTTTGGGAGGCTGAGGTGAGTGGATTGCCTGAGCCCGTGGGTTCGAGACCCGCCTGGGCAACTTGGCGAGACCTCATCTCTACAATAAATCAAAAAATCAGCCAGGCATGGTAGCGCATGCCTGTAATTCCAGCTACTCGGAAGGCTGAGGCGGAAGGATCGCCAGAGCCCAGCAGGTCGAGGCTGCGGTGGCTGGGAGCGGCCACTGCACTCCAGTCTGGGTGACAGAGTGAGACTCCAACTCAAAAAATAAATAAATAAATAAATTTTTTTTTCCCCTAAGTTCAGTGCTAATAGAAATCCACATAGACTAGTGTGATACTGTCTTGACATGTGGAAGTTCAAAATGAATAGTTTAACTTTCATCCCTAACAGAGATTCTGTTTTGTTTTTACACAGATAGCTGGCTAAAATTCTAAGAATATATTTACCTTACATCTCTCTACCCAAATATGTGCTAATATTCAATACTTCTCTCCTAACAGGTACACATTAAAGAGTCTTTCCCTAGGCAGAGAGGTGATGAACATGTCTAGCTGGAAAAGATGGCCACGTGGAAACCACGCTCCACCCAGCCAACCAGAAGACCTAAACTCCTGATCTTCAAACAAGATTAAACAGTTTTACCTAGTGAATCTAGAACTCTGTGGTCCTGAACTGTAGGAAATCCAAAATACAGCTGAAACCAACCTCCTCCCTAAGAGACAGCCCTTCAACCAACCAGTCAGAATTCACAGCTCCACCACCGTGGGACATACTAGCATCTGTGTGTGTGTGTGTGTGTGTGCGTGTGTGTGTGTAATTTTTAAAATTGTTTTTCTTTTTTCTTTTTTGTAAAGGCAGAGTCTCACTAAATGTCCCAGACTGGACTCAACTCCTGGGTTCAACTGGTCCTCCCATCTCAGCCACCTAAGTAGCTGGGATTACAGGTACATGCCACCATGCCCAGCTATGCTTACTTTTTGTTCACCATTAAGATCATCACATGTCAACACAGGTAGCACTGACTCAAGAATATGTGTTGAACAAACACCTTCGTCACATTGAAACTATGCACTGACATTCGTGTTCACCTCCTCACAAAGATACTGAGCTTCTTAGATTAGAAAAGTCCTGTCTTCTGGGGTCTGACCTGTTCCTTCTCCCTTTATTGGCACAGTCTCCTTGGGGAGGCTTACCCCACCCTACCCTCCGATGCCCTCCATCATGGGTGACAAGAGAAATGCTGTGTTTTCATGTCTCGTTGCAAAAGCCACATCAGAATCAGGTTTATGCATACCCAGGGGCTCACTTCGACTTTTTTTCCTTATCCTTTTCACTACTGAGTCATCCTTTAGAGAAGTCATGAGGCCAGGGAGGGGGAGATTCCACAGGATCTACAGATGGAGACGCCGGGGATGTCCCTTGCTCCCCAACAGCTGATAAATGCAAATAACCCTCCCAGAAATGATCAGAGAGGGCTGCTTGCCATCTTCAGTTAAGCCATCCAACAGGAAATATGCAGGCATCAAAGTACAACTCAGAACACTATAGGAAACACTGAAGAAATGTTTCTTGCTAAGAGGCGAAGCCCCCCACATCCCATATGGCTCTGTCTAAACAAACACGTATGTGTGTCTGAGTATTTCTTCAAAGCCACGTTTTGAAGCAGACCGTCTCAGCTCTCAAGTCCAAGAACTCCAGAACTCTAGCAGCCTGCCCTGGGTCCTCATTTCTAAGGTATGCTGTGGCTGGGACGAGGGGGAGAGTGAAGGGGTGGTCCGTCTGGGGGTGGTGATGCAGGCTTAAGTTATCCCACAGACATCTGCAGGCCATTATGCTATAAAGCCAGGAAGATAAGTCTGCTCGGTGCTAATAACCCTAAATGAAAACCAGGAGCCCTGGAAACCTCCGCTTGACCAGGTTTCTATGCAGTGTCCATTATAGCAGGAGAAGGATCACAGGGGCCGCCGTCACATGCCCAGAGGGCTGTCAAATTGGGAAAGATACACGAGGACCTTAAACTCAACACTTTTCCATGGTAAATGCGAGAAAGAGGAATGAGTTGAATGGTAACATGGAAGAAGTTGAGGCCCTGATCTCACAACTTACCCAGCAGAAATAATACCAATCTGGGCCAAAGAAAAGTGATTCTGCTGCCCAAAGTTGTTTCTGATTTCTTCCTCTAGTTCACCCACACAATGCCCGCTCTGTCCAGGACCTGAGCCTGGAAGAATCTGTTATTAGAGGATTTTTTTTCCCTTTTAAATCCCTGACCTTATCATACACATATTAGCAGCTTGGAAAAGTATAATCATAGTTGTTTCTTTTTCTTTTTTTTTTTAAAGAGCCCCAAACCACTTCTCTCTGTCAAAGCTAAGGAGCCATCATGCGTGCTGACAAAGGCGGACAGTCCAGTTTCTGTCCCTGCTTCCTACCGAAGACACTCCACGCTAACCACAAGATTTATACTTTGGTTCTCTGCAGGGATTCCACCCAGCAACAAAACAAAACACTGGAGGGCCCCGGAGGAGGGGAAGCCAGGGGCTCTCACAGATTGCCTCTCTGTGTGATTTGCTTCCGAGGTCCAGGAAAACAAGCTTCCCAGAGGATGCATGGAAAATGACCCCAACCACTGCCTGAGCACGGGGCTCCTTGGATGACTTTCAGCTTATCACACTGGGAAGAGCGTCCCTGATCCAGACTAGGGCAGCTCCTGTGACTCACATGTGGCCCCCACACTGTGCTCAAAGCCCTCTTCCTCTTGCTATGGGGGCTGAATTACCTAAGAGTTCATTAAACCCACTGCCATTTATTTCTAATGAAAAGAGGATAGTCTGGGTAGATAAATGCCCCTTGGAGTGTGTATGCCTCACAGCAAAATTGTTTCCATATTCGTAAGTTTTCCTACTGAAAACTTTCCTTGAGTGTTCCTTTTTCCAGTGTGGAGTTGAGGATGGTGGCTATGGTAAGAGTTTCAGGCGTCAGTCTGACAAAGTTTCCCCAGTCGTACTTGGGAGGGTGAAACAACCCCTTTGGGCCACAGTCACCTCATAGATAAATGGTGGCTAATAAACATACCCATCTCACAGGACTGTTGCAAGGATTAAAGGCAAGGAAAGGGCAGAGCAGACACTCAAGACACAGCCCCTCTTCCTCCCAGCACCTAAGCCCCTGTCTCCTGTAAGGGAGCCACTGAGCTCAGCAAAAGACTAGCAGAGAAGGAATCAACCAGAAGCACAAATGTCAACAAGCCCTCAACCTTTAATTAGCTGACGTATATCTGCCCTGAGAAGGACAATTATTAACATGTAAGTTGTACTTACACACTGCCTCTTAAAATTTAAATGTAAATATGTACATATAAACATGAATAGGAAATGGTTAATGCATAATAAGTGTTCAATAAATAAATATTTGTTGATTGGAAATTTCTCGATGTGTGTCCCCTTCTGTCACTAGCCCACTGGGAGAAAGACATGAGCCAGTGTCCTCCATACACAGACATCCACAAATATCCTGACAGTGCTTCCGTTGAGAGTGTGACTTCCTTTTTTCCCATGGGCTGGGCTTGACACCATCAGCAAGATTGAACACCAAGCTGATATGGCAAAAAAACAGAACTTACCACTTCCATGTTCCCGAGTCTGGGGCACAAGGCCAGAGTCTTGACTGGCTCCTGGTTTTAATGCCAACTGTGACCAAAGCCTGTGAATACTCAGGCCCCTCCTCCATAGACCACTGTCTCTCTAGATTATACTTTTAAGCATATTCCTTTGGCTTAGTGCAGATGGTTGAGTAACCAAAAAGAGAAATCATCCCCTCTCTTCTTAATTAGATGACTCTAACTCTGGGTAAGAGATGGATACACCTTTTGTAGGCAGAATACATCCCTGAATATGAGCAAACTCACGATTCTAAGAATACTATTTTGTGTTCAATAAGCAATGTTAATTGTTTCTGTCTTTCCCTAAAGGATTTTCACTAGAAAACAATGTTGTGTTTTCCTTTATACTCCCATTGTGCATAGTGAAGGTTCCATACATGTTTGTTAAATGAATGTATGAACAAACAATTATCATATCCCTCTCACATCACATACCATTGAATACTGGGGGACTATCCCACTGGCATCACCATGATATATATAGACAGCTCCTGCAAAGTCATCCTCCTTGGGTGCACCAATGGCCACGTCTGAGGAGAGAAAAACAGCTATGGGTTAGAAAAACCATATGGAATAATATAAGTGTGGCTTCCAGCAAAAGAAATAATCAACAGAGCAAACAGGCAACCTACAAGATGGGAGAAGATATTCGCAAACTATACATCTGACAAAGGACTGATATCCAGAGTCTACAAAGAACTCAAACAAATCAGCAAGAAAAATGCAAATAACCCCATTAAAAAGTGGGCAAACGACATGAACAGACATCTCTCAAAAGAAGATAAACAAATGGTCAATAAACATATAAAAAATGATCAACATCACTCATAATCAGGGAAATGAGATACCACCTTGCACCAATCAGAATGGCCATTGTTAAAAAAATCAAAAAACAGGCCGGGCTCAGTGGCTCAGCCTATAATCCCAGCACTTTGGGAGGCCAAGACAAGTGAATTGTCTGAGCCCGCGGGTTCAAGACCAGTCCAAGTAACTTGGCAAGATCTCGTCTCTACAATAAATAAAAATTTAGCCGGGCATGGTAGTGCGTGCCTGTAGTTCCAGCTACTTGGAAGGCTGAGGCGGAAGGATCACCAAAGGCCAGCAGGCCAACACTGGGGTGGCCATGAGCATGCTACTATACTCCAGCCTAGGCAATGGAGTGAGACTCCAACTCAAAAAATATATAATAATAAAAAAACAATAGATGCTGGCAAGGATACAGAGAAAAGGAAACACTTACACATTGTTGGTGGGAGTGTAAATTAGTACAACCTCTATGGAAAGCAGTATAGAAATTACTCAAAGAAATAAAAGTAAATCTACTATTTGATCCAGCAATCTCACTACTAGGTATCTACCCTAAGAAACAGAGGTCATTATATAAAGACACCAGTACCCATGTGTTCACTGCAGAATAATTCACAATTGCAAAGATGTGGAATCAAACTAAATGCCCATCAATATCCCAATCAGCGGATAATGAAAATAGGCCATACATATACCATAGAATACTATGCAGTCATAAAAAAAGAATGAAATGATGTCCGTTGCAGCAATATGGATAGAGCTGGAGATCATCATTCTCAGAAACTGATTCAGAAACAGAAAACCAAACACTGCATTTCTCACTCATATGTGGGAGCTAAACAGTGACAATGATGGAAATAATAGACACTGGGGACACCAATAAGGCGGGAGGAGAGGTGCTTAGGGGTTAGGGTCAGAAACTACCAACCGGGAATAATGTTCACTATCTGGAGAATGAGCCACCTGAGACCCAAACCCCACCACTGTCCAATGTGTCCATGTAATGAACATGCATGCATACCCCCGAATCTAAAACAAAATATATTAATAATATAATAATAAATATAAGTGACTTCTCTAATTCCAGTTATCGTGTCTAAGCCCCCTGGATACCAGAATCCTTGGCTGTAGATTGTAGAAGCATTAAATTAGGCTTGTGATTTCTTAGCAGAAAAAAAATAGAAAGAAGAGATGCTAAGAAGAATTTAATTCCAGAAAAGTTTCTACCTTATTCTCATAAGAAGAGTCATGGACCCATCCAATAAAAGAAAGGCGAATATAAACTACCTGCCCTAAACTTCTATTGGAGAGGGGAATTCCACAGACAACGGTACCGCAAGACTGAGAAAGTCAACTCTATTCCTGGACAAAGGACATGCATAGAATTGCATTCACTAAATAAATAAATAATTTTAAAAATAAAAAAAAAGAATTGCATTCACTTCACACACAAAAAATCAACAGTACTCTCTCTCACAGATTGACAACTTCTGGAACAAAGCCTAGATCTTCTTCATGTTTTTCCCTTTGTGTCTAACAAAGTCATGTGTCTGTAGAAGTGAGGTCAAGGGTGAGGAGCAGGTGTCCACATGACCTGGAGATGGAGGTACCTCCTCTCTCTGAATGAGGACCTCTGTGGGTGAGCCTGGATGCCTGCCCTGGGCAAGGGCTTCCCCCCTCCCACCCACACACCCTGGGGACACGGCTCTTCCAAGTCTGTGTACTGTGTGTGCCAGAGAGGGAGGCCAGGAGGCTGCGAGAGATACTGCTATCCAAACAGACCTGGATATTGGGCATATATGCCTCCACACCTCCCAACGTGCACCAACTCAAAATACAACCCAGCTGCTGCCACTGTCAGGGAAGACAATGCCTAATTGTCTAATTCTCTCCTGACTCATTTCCCTAACATCATGGCAGAGCGTCATAGAGCATCAGGGGCACAGAAACAGAAGAGTTTGTGGCGGGAAGAAGCTGATTCAAACTTCTCTGCTGCAAGAAGGCCTGAATGAATAGGCTCCAAGGTTTGCTTCCACTGCAAATGGCAAAGAACACTGAGCTGATAAGAAAGGATTATGACTCAGGCGCCTGCACTGCAGGAAGGACCCCGGTGGCTCAGCCTGTAATCCCGCGCTTTGGGAGGCTGAAGTGAGTAGATTGCCTTAGCCTGCGGGCTCAAGACCCGCCTGGGCAACTTGGCGAGACCTCATCTCTACAATAAATGAAAAAAAAATCAGCCAGGCGTGGTAGTGCGCGCCTGTAGTTCCAGCTACTTGGAAGGCTGAGGCGGAAGGATCGCTGGAGCCCAGGAGGTCGAGGCTGCGGTGGCCAGGAGCGGCCGCTGCACTCCAGTATAGGCGACAGAGAGAGACTCCAACTCAAAAAAAAAAAAAAAAAGAAAGAAAGGATTATGCAGTAGCAAAACTCCAGTGAGTTCGAAGCTCAGTCTGAGTGTCTACACGGACAATATCTCTAAAAGTTATCCTCTTCCCACAGCACATTGATGGGCCTTAAGAGTGGGCAGGTAGATTCAGGAGTGTGTTGCTGGAGACGGACAGTCAGAGGGCAGTCTGTCCCTCTGAAGCAGGTGGTGTGTTACACCTGGAGGGGCACCCCACGCTCACTCACCTGGGAACCCATCGTCATCAAGGTCATCCAGGCTGGCGATGCTCTCCCCAAAGTGTGCATTGTAGGCACAGTCCCCAGTCAGGGCCAGCTGCTCCTCGAGGGCTCCCTTGGAAACAGGATGGAAGAAAAAAACAAAAAACAAAACAAAAACAAACAGAACAACCCATTAAAAAAACAGAGCTCGGACATTACCTCCTAGAGCACACCCATTGACAGGAAACACCTGGGCAGAATCACAGGAACCCAAACTTCTCCCTCCTAGTGACAAAATGAGTCCCTTTACCTGCTCAGCAGGAAGGTGTCCAACAACCTGAGATGTGTTTTCAAGGGAAGGAGAATATCATGTGGGTCAGTGACTACACCTCCCTTTCATCCTAAGACTTCATGAATAAGCTAATCTCCATACCTACCTGTCCCCGCAGTGTGCCCTCAGCTTTCCTTCTGGTATAGCAGTTTTTCCCAAATGTTGTTTTTAAAGGGTACACATTCTTCTATTTTTTCTCTCATGTACCTTTCAGTAAAAGTTCATAAAGCTGTTTTGCGGGCCAGGTGCAGTGGCTCATGCCTGTAATCCCAGCACTTTGGGAGGCTGAGGTGGGAGGATTGCTTGAGCCCATGAGTTTGAGACCAGCCTGGGCACGATTGCAAGACCCTGTCTCTATAAAAATTTTTAAAATTAGCTAAATATGGTGGCACGAACCTGTAGTTCCAGGTATTCAGGAAGCTGAAATAAGAGGATCTGGATCACTTGAGCCCAGGAGTTTGAGCCTACAGTGAGCCGTGATCATGCCACTGCACCCAAGCCTGGTCAACAAAGTAAGACCCTGATTCCTAAAAAAGAAAAAGAAGCAGGAAAAAAAAAAGCTGTTTTGCAAGGTGCATGATGTATCCATCATCTTGATAGGAGGGGTCACAGTTGAGAAAATCCAAACGCCCATTAGTTCTTGACCAGGGAACTCACACATGGGTCAGCTTTGAATTTCCAGAGCAAATACTAACCAAAGAAGAGAAGAAGCCAATGGTGTATTGTGGCAGGAAAAATCTTCTGATTTTGCAGGTGGAGTCATACTCGCTTTCCCCCGAAACCACCAACATGTGAGTACCAGAGCATCACAATGCAATCTAATGTCCTGAGGTATGAGATTCTTTAAGTCTTCCCCACTGTAGAGGCACTCTGGACCCACCATACACCCACAAGTCATCCCATGAGCATCCTGCTTTTGTCATGACCAAATCTTCTTTTTCACTAAAAACACAATTTGCAACTTGAAAACAATAAAGATGTGGTTATTTCTTGGATCAGAGAAACCCCCAATGCAGAACACAAATATGTGCTAATCTCTTCCTATCAGTGTGGTGAAAAGGAGAGAAACACCAGGAGCTTATTCCTCCTGTATACCAGGCACTGTACATCCATCTTCTCATTTAAATCACCCAATAGCTCTATGGGAAGGACTTTATGACTCTTTTCTCTTTACAGATAAGGAAATTGAGTCACCAATTTCAAGCTGTTTATCCATATCACACAGGCTAGGAAGTGGCAAAACCAAGATTCAAACCCAGGCCCACCTTGCTCCAAAGTCAGCATTTCTCCCACTCTTCCATACTGCCTGCCAATCTTTAACCAGATGGGCTAAGGGTCAACAGACATGACAACACCCTGGTAGATAGGGTAGCCACACGGCATCAAGATACACTGGTTGGTGGGGGGGACGAGGGGGTGTATCATGCCCGGAGGAGGTCAGGAGGATGATCACACTCCAAGAGCCCACCCCCTGCTTTAGACACACAATCAGGGGCCTGACTCCCACCTAGAGGTTTCAGTCTCCTGCAAACATAATGGCATGCAGCCACCGAATGCCCACTGCTTTCATCTAGGTAATGTTCACCTCATTTCTCCCCACACCCTGCCCTGCCATCCTTCCTGGAATGTGAGTGGAGGTGCACATGCCAAGAGTGACTGCAACAAATTCCAAGAATCATTTTCCCCCTGAAGGTTCTAGATCCACCTTCCCAAGGAGCCTGCGGTTCTCAGTCCCTGACTCTCCTTAACTATCTGCCTTTCGTTCTGGCATTTGCCCGCCTGGTTACAGTTAGGCACCACTGCCTCTCCCAACAGGGATAACTAGCATCATGGTCACAGCTTAACAGTACACTCTTGCTGATTTTGTTATTATGAAAGTATTGCACTTTCACTATTTGAATAAAGATAAAACTAAAAATCTACGCAGAGAGCTCTGTTATTTTCATTGTCTATGAATTGGCATATTTTTAAAGGTTGTTTGTACACAAAGTTTTTAAACCTTTTTCCCTGATTATCTCATAAGCATTTTCCTCATGTTGCTCATGTTGGCTAAGACAGGTGCTACCAGAATATATATATATAGTCTAGGTCTCACTCTGTTGCCCAGGCTGAAGTGCAGTGGCACAATCACAGTTCATCTCACCCTTGACTGCCTGGGCTCAGGTGATCCTTCTGCCTTAGCCTCCCAAGTAGCTGGGACTATAGGTGCACACTACCATGCCTGGCTAATTTTTAAATTTTTTTTGTAGAAGTAAGGTCTTGCTATGTTTCCCAGGCTGGTCTCAAACTCCTGGGTTCAAGCAATCCTCCTGCCTCAGCCTTCCGAAGTGCTTGGATTACAGGCGTGAGCCACTGCATCCAGACAGAACATATTCCTTGAACTGTTTCTCTCTTGTTGAACACTCATACTTCCAGAGCCTCAAAAGATTATGCTTCCTCACTGGTCTCCTGCCTCCACAGGTGTGCTGGTTTCCCCCACCCCAGCCTGGTCCCCACCCACCCACCCTCCATTGGCTGCAGAGGGGGAGAGGCACCTGACTCTTGTCATATCCCTTTCATGGTTCTGCAGAATAAGGGACAGCCTCCTCCCTGCCATGCTGAACCAAGTGGCCCTGCCTTGCACCTCAAGCCACCGCTGGGAGCTACCCCAGCCCAATCTGCCTGCCTGCTAATTCCTACTCCTTCTTCAAGACTCCCCCTCAGCCCATGTGTTCCCCTCTGCTTTCCTGGGCAGATGTCTGTATGCTCACACAGAGGCAGCACAACTTCAAGACAAAGCACGCAGCTCTGAAGCCAGCTAGCCCGGGTTCAAATCCCAGCCCTACCACTTCTTAGCTGTGTGATTAGGAAAATGTCACTTAACCTCTACAGGCCTCAGAAAAATGGGGACCCTCGATACCATGTGTACATTAGACTGAAATCACTCACAGAAAGCAAGAGGAATAGCCCCTTGGTACACAGTAAGCACACAAACAGTCACAAAGATTCCTCCTGGCCCCTGTCTGTTTGCCGATGTCACATTATATATAATTTTTCATTCGCGAGCCATCAAGCTTCTTCAAGGCAGGAACCATGTCTTTTCACTTTCTCTAGGTAACATGGCCCAGGGTATGCCCAGAGAGGTGCTCTGTCACGACCAGCTGAACAGACGTCCCTCCCCCATATCCATCCCCACAGTGCCCACCCTTGTACTCACATTTCCTCTGTTGATGTAGACGGTGACCTGCCCCTCATCCCTGATCTCAGAAAACATGGGGGCTCCCACCAGCAGGTCGGAGAGGCCGTCCCTGTTCAGGTCAACTGCGCATAAGGAGGAGCCGAAGTAAGAGCCCATCTGCAACCAAGTTGAGTCGCAACAAAGCGTTCAGTGTCCGCCCTCGCACACGGAGGCCCTTGCTTTCCTCTGGCCCATCAGATGCAGACACATGTGCTCCCCAGCCCCTCAGAGACTGTGTCTGCCGCCCCATACACCAGAATGCCTGGGGAAACAGCAAAGTGCCCAGCTTCCAGCAGCGATGCAACGTGAGGCCAATGCCGACTGGCTCATGGTCCTCCTTTCCTGGAGCCCCAGCGAGGGGAAGAAAAATAGACCGAAGTCCAGTGAAGGAGGTGCTGCTTTTAAAAATGCAAGCTAGGCCGGGCTCGGTGGCTCAGCCTGTAATCCCAGCACTTTTGGAAGGCCGAGGCGAGTGGATTGCCTGAGCCCAAGGATTCGAGATCAGCCTGGGCAACGTGGCGAGACCTCATCTATACGATAAATTTAAAAAATTAGCCAGGCATGGTAGCGCATGCCTGTAGTTCCAGCTACTTGGAAGGCTGAGGCGGAAGGATCACAGAAGCCCAACAGGTCGACGCTTGGGTGGCCGTGAGTGTACCACTGCAGTCCAGCCTGGGCAACAGAGTGAGACTCCGACTCAAAAAAAAAAAACGCAGTTTATTTTTTTAAATAATAATATAAAAAAATAAAAACACAATCTGAGATTGCCAATATAGGTGACAGCCATAGTGAAAATGCCCCTTGTAGCAGACATTTGACAAGGCCAAGCCAGGAGGAATATGAAATTTCACAACACAATGCAGGCATGAATATAATGTAACACGGCCAGGAGCGATGGCTCATGCCTATAATCTCAGCACTTTGGGAGACCAAGGCGAGAGGACTGCCTTAGCCCAGGATTCGAGATCAGCCTTGGAAACTTGGTGAGACCTCGTCTCTACAATATATAAAAAAAATTATCTGGTTGTGGTGGTGCACACCTGTAGGTCCAGTTACTTGGAAGCCTGAGGCAAAAATATCTGAGTCAAGCAGGTCAAGGCTGTGGTAGCCGTGAATGTGCCATTGTACTCCAGTCTGGGTGACAAAGTACA
>CAUYQG010218947.1:0-10589 GCA_963574415.1 Tarsius wallacei
TCATGGAATTATATTTATACATTCCCCTTACTTGAGATTAAGTTCAGATTTCAGAGCCCAGCAATTTGAGGCTGCAGTAACCAAGATCATGCCACTGCACTCCAGCTTGGGTGACAGAGTGAGACTCCAACTCAAAAAAATGAATAAATAAATAAAGGTTTCCCACGTTTTCTTAGAGATACTCCCTATATGTTACACCATCTCTTAGGGTAGGTTGTTTCTGTAGATAGCAAATCTAAGTCATTGTCTGTTGTGTGTATCTGTACGTACATACCCGTTTGGCTCTGAAATCTGAACTTAATCTCAAGTAAGGGGAATGTATAAATATAATTCCATGAGTACAGTGATTATGTACAATACTTCCTTTTTTCTAAAACATTGTCTTTTCTGTGTCTTTGGGAAATCCCCTGATGCTAGTTTTTTATAATTTGGTGAACTAGTTCCTAGTCACTTTGTATATTTCATATATAAATTTACATCATATCCATGTAGTCTATTTTTTTTAAGCTAAAAGTCTTTAGTCTGTTCACAAACATTCAAAGTTTTCTGCCAGTGCTTCATTTGAGGGAGTTTTTAAACCAGTATTTTCAAAAACTGGGACATCCTTGTGTGCCTGATCAGGATTACTGCTGCCTTCTCTAGTTTTTTGTTTTTTTCAGTCAGAGTCTCCCTCTGTCGCCCATGCTAGAGTGCAGTGGCATGCTCCCGGCCACTGCAGCCTTGACTTGCTGGACTTAGGTGATCCTTCTGCCTCAGTCTTCCAAGTAGCTGGAACTACAGACACACCACCATGCCCAGTTAGTTTATTTGTGATTTATTGTAGAGACGAGGTCTCACCAAATTACCCAGGCTGGACTCAAATCCTCGGGCTCAGGCAATCCTCTTGCCCTGGTCTCCCAAGATGCTGGGATTACAGGCTGAGCCACTGTGCCTGGACCATTATTGAAGTCTTTAGCTTTGTAACAACTAGGAGAGAATACACTGTCCCAACCTTTGCAGCTTTTGCATGCTCTTTCCAAACTTTCCTCCTTGAGGCCTTTACATCGTGTTTGTATAAGGCCAAAAAGTATATGGGATTTGCCACAGAAAGAGTGAGTATGACACTATTTTAAGCAAAACATTTTGCAAATGTCCTAATCAGTTGTTCAAAGAAAATTTGGACATTTGGTTATTGGCAGGCACTGTGGAGATAATTCTCTTGTGAAACAGGGATGAGAGTGAGAAAGTGGAGATTAAAACATCTGAGCAGGATCCAGAAGGAGGAAGGAATTTTTTTCTACTGCGACAAAGTGGAAGAATATTTCCAAGAAAAGGTAGTGTGAGACAGCAGAGAGGTATGAAAAAAATTGTTTGACTGTAGGAAATTAGGCACTCAGATGTGGCAGATTATGCTTGAGAGGTAGACAGGTAGAAGGCAGCTCATGAAAGTTCCTGAAATAGCTGGGCATGGTAGCGAGCGTCTGTAGTTCTGGCTGCTTGGAAGGCTGAGGCAGAAGGATTGCTTGAGCCCAGAAGGTTGAGGCTGCAGTGGCCATGAACATGCACCTGCACTGCAGCCTGGGCGACAGTGAGAATCTGACTCAAAAAAAAAAGAAAATCACAAAGCTAGCAACTAAGTGACAAAATCAGAAAAATAATTTTAACTTTAATGCTATATGATCCTAAGTACAATTCTATGAAGAAATTAAGAGTGATGTGATACAGAGCAACTAAAGGAGGACTTACTTTTTTCTAGGAAATCCCTTCTGAAGAGGCAATATGGAAGCTGAGATCTTAAGAGTGAGCAAGTCATAATAGTAATACATGAGGTAGAGGGGTTCCTGACAAAGGACTAGATACGTGATAATAAGCTGGGCTCAGTGGCTCAGCCTGTAATCCTGCACCTTGGGAGGCTGAGGTGAGTGGATTGCCTGAGCCCGCGGGTTCAAGACCCACCTGGGCAACTTGACGAGACCTCATCTCTACAATAAATCAAAAAATTAGTCGGGCATGGTAGCGCGCACCTGTAGTTCCAGCTACTCGGAAGGCTGAGGCGGAAGGATCGCCGGAGCCCAGCAGGTCGAGGCTGCTGTGGCCGGGAGCGTGTCACTGCACGCCAGTCTGGGCGACTGAGTGAGACTCCAACTCAAAAAAAAAAAAAATTTGCTCAGTTCCAATATTTCACTTTGTGTATATTATTTTACTCACTTGTCATTAAATGCTTAGTGTTAAAAATATATATCATTTTAGTATCAATTTCATTAATAGTAGGATCAATATTATTAAAAAGCACATATTTTATATCCTCAAAAATCAGTGAATTAGAATTTCCATGGTCAGAGAATCACAGAATCATTGAATTGGGAAGGATCTTGAGAGATTGCCAAATTTGTTGAAGCTGAATGACAGGTTCATTGGCATCCATTAAACTATCCTTTCTACTTTTATGTTCATTCAAAACTTTCCATAACAAAACACTTAAAGAGATATATTGATCCAATAATTCTTTTTTACTTTTTTTTTTTTCTCAGTTTTATCCAGCGAATGACAGGAGTATGGCATCTAACCATAATAATTCATTTTGCAGATGAGGAGAGCACTCAATATGTAAAGAAAATTACTTGCGCAATGAAGCTCTGAATATTGGAACTCACAATGAAAAAAATAAGAACAAAACATTACATCTTTTATCAGATGACATCTTCTCATCAATAAGACTTCAAATGAGTCGCAAACTATTACTCAGCAACTTTCTTTAGCAGACTTGTAGTTTTAGGGTTACATTAAGGTTTTAGTAGGCAGCTACAGATTGTGAGTGAAGAGCACTGTGATATTAAAGCTAGAAATTTGTCACATTTTTGTTGTTGTTTTTAACTTACCTACTACTACTGCAGCTAATCTTGATGTAGAGTTTCAATTTTTGAATGAAAAAAATCAATGTATAACCTTTACACTTCATATAAAACTAGGTTGAAATAAGCTTTTCTGGAAACTAGAAAAATGAAGCCTACTTTTATCCCTTCCCTCCACCAAATGTCTTATTTCTCAGGAACCTAGTCACTATGTTCAGTTTGAGATTACTAGGAAAAGCTAAGGCAGACACAGGGAAAGGAGAGGCACAGCTCCTATGTAGACAAGCACAGTATGAGGGTTCACATTCAGACTTGAAAGGAAAGATCCTAACAGAAAAATAACTGTGGCCTTCCTATACTTTTCTATATCAGCAATATGAACATCAACAATAATTACAGTTGATATATAATGAGTATTTGCTACGTGTCAGGAGCTTTCCTAAATATTATATTAATATATTTTCTAATTTAATCATCACAAAAATCCTTTTCTATAACTATTTCACAAATGGACACTGAGACTCACATTAAGAAAAGTACCCAAGACTACCCACATAGCAAGTGACAGAGTCAGAGTCCAAATTCAGAAAGTCTACCCCAGAAACTATCTTTAATTGCTGAGCAATACTGCATTTGAAGCGATCAAACAATTTGACAATCAGGGTGTTCAATCTACCTTAATACGGCAGCATAAGAAGGTATTCAATAACAAATGCTCTTTTGATTAGGAAAAAAAATCTCAAGGGATATGGTCAGATTCTGTGGTCAGATTTGCATTTGCAGTATTACATATAACAGGTACCATTTCTTCCTCAATGCTATGTCTACAAACCTACTGAAAACCTCCAAGTAAGGATGGGTACTTAGATGATCTTTCCCATTCAGAAAAGTGAAAACTGGATGTAAAGTCCACAGTTCTACATACAAATTGATCTAATATAAATATACACAAGCAAGATGAAAAATATATTTAAGTTTGTTTCCAACCTTCCTGGCTATGCCTGAACTGTTATAAATCACTTCTTGTCAAAACACTGACTTTCCTTTCTATGCTCAAGAAAACTTTGGCTCTGTGTTACCAGCAATGCTTCCAGACTTAACATCTCTAAGTTGCCATTATCTTTAGTAGTTAAAATGGGCACAACTGTTATGAAAATGACATTGCATAGATTAGCAAAAAATGTCATTGCACAGACATTGTATAACCTAATAACATGAACATGCAGCTTCTAGGTCTTTACAGGGACCAGGCTGATTTCTTCTAAACACTGTGAAATTATACTAAAATAAGAATAGTAAGTACATATTATTTCCAAGATCTGAAGTTTTATTTTGTTTTGTTTTTTGTTTGTTTTAACAAGTCCATTGGGTTACATAACCAACTTGAATGATGCATGAAATTCAGAATCTGTGCTACTACAATGCTTGACCTGAGACTTCATCTGGGACAGAGAAGAATGATGACCTATGGAAACATCAGCACCAGAAGTTCGTATCAGTTATTGTTGACAGACTTGGGAAGAAAAAATGAAGTCTGAGCAGACAGATAGCTCTGGGGATTTTTCCTATCCTGAGGTCCATTTAGTCTCACAGAAATGTACCTTTCCTTACAAAATAAGAGAGGGGAGATATTTTGAACGGTTAAAAAAGCCAGTCCTGGTGGCTCACATCTGTAATCCCAGCACTTTGGGAGGTGGAGGTGAGAGGATTGCCTGAGTCCAGAGGTTCGAGACCAGCCTGGGCAGCTTGGTGAGATCTCATCTCTACAATAAATCAAAAAATTAGCCAGGTGTGATGGAGCATGCCTGTAGTTTCAGCTACTTGGAAGGCTGAGGTGGAAAGATCGCCTGAACAGGTCGAGGATGCGGTGGCTGTGCACTCCTGCCACTGCACTCCTGCCTCTATTTTTTTTATTAAAAAAATTTTAAGTAAGAGAAAGTCTTCCTCTCTTGTATTTGTGTAAGTAAAAGGATGATAGCTGCTGGGATTATCCACACTATGTTCTGTAATTTATCTTAAACATCTACTGCCTTTATCCATAGAACACAGAGAGTAACACATGGCCTTTTCCTGTATGCGAGCAAACAAACAAATAAACATATCATTACCCATTCATCTACAGTTCAAGGAAAGATCTCCAGTCACTATGCAGAAGGCTTTGCTGTTCCTGAGTGTGTCCTTTAGTATCCTTCCCTGCTACCTAGGTACACCTGTGTATATGTGATTATGTCACATATTCCCATGTTTGAGAATTCTAAAATGGAAAAAGTTCATGCTCATTTTTCTTCCAGAGAAAAAGTTAAATGACCTCTGTGAATAAAAAGGCCACTACAGGAATAACTGTGAGGCAGTAAGGAGGAGGAACATAAGCCTGCCTCTGGGCACTTGCTTCCTTCCACAGCTCCCTGATTCCCTGAATTCCTAAAGTTGGCACCACCTCTCATGTTTGATGTGCTGTTAAGTCTCACCCCAGTTCTCTATACATGAAGTCAGGCACACATGTACATGTCTCTAAGATTTTTTTCTATTTAAAAAGTAATATTCAGCTTCTGTGTTTTCTGAGAATTTTATAACACCTCCCAAGTACAGTCATTCCTTGAAAAATGCCTCATTCAACATAGTTTTCTTATAAAATTGATGAGGGAAAAAACTGATTCCTGGCTGCGGCCACTATCTGCATAGAATCTGCACATTCTCCCCATGTCTGTGTGAGTCTATTCAGAGTTCTTCAGCTTTCTCCCACATCCCCAAGACGTTATAGAGAACTGGCATGTCTACATGGTCCCAGGGTGTGTAGATGTATGAGTATACCCTGCGATGGGATGGTGTCCTGTCAGGGCTGGTTCCCACCCTGAGCTTTCAGGCTAGGCTCCAGCCACCCATAACCCTGAGCTGGAATAATTAGGTAAATACTAATCTTGTTTTTGTTAATTTTCTTAATGTACGTACAGCTCATATTTATGTCAATGTTTAGTATTAGAAGTATTCTTATAGAAGTTTAGTGATGTTTGTGTAACCAGAAATATGCAGTAGGAACTTAACTTTTGTTTATATCACTTAACCTATGGTAAATTGGTTCGTTATACTTTACTTTGCTTAAAGTTACAGTTTCCAAGAAACTGTCAATGAAGTTAAGTGAGGAGCTCAGGGGCATAGCAAAACAAGGCCTGAGAAGCAAAGTTCCAACTAAAGTTAACGGTCATCTATTCAGAGGAGCCAGCATGCTAATTCTTTCCATACCAAGTCCCTGCTTGAGTGATAACAAAGTGTGAATCCATGTCCACTCTTCAGCTTGCACCTGAGACAACCACTTTCTGTTGCCATGGGTTACCAGGATGAAGTACTTGGAGTCCTCCAGACAACTTGAGAAGTGTCTTATAGCAATTTCAGAATTAACAAAATATAGTCTTGGCAATTAGCAATGTTAGCAATTCAGGCTATTAAAATACTAGATCATAAACATTTGCTCTTTCCTTGCTATGAAAATAAGGACTTGGGGTCGGTAAATGAGGTTTCTTCCCCCCCCCGTTATAAAACACAGCTCATCACCAGTTTTTCATTAAATGGTCCATATACAGATGCAATCACAATGGGGAAAACAGTTTCAGGATCAATGTTCTATAAATAAGAGAGTAATTTATGGCTTGTCACTAATATACCTTTTAACCTCAAATCACAGGACACTTAATCAGAACAGACTTTGTTAAATCCTTCACATACACACACACAAAAGCAGTCACAACAAAGTAGTAAAGTGATCAGAAGGGCATGACACCTCTTAAACCAAGAACAAGAGAAAAATCAACATTTTATTGCACCTACAGTTAATTGTGCATTCAAGTTCCACTCAGCCTGCCAGGGGCATCTTATAAATGTGTTAGGAGAAACCCTCCCATCCAGAAAACACCAAAATTGAAAGTAAGGCAGAAACAATAATGTAGGACCATCACTACTATTATTGTTCAATAGAAAGAAAAATGTTAGAAGAAAAATATGCTATTTGGATTTCACTGGCAAGGGAATCATAAGTCATTTGTAAATATTCCTCAGAACTGGATAAATATGACCTATGGTATGAACAGTATTAGGTGTAGAATTATGAAAACGAAATACACTTAAAATGTGCAGCTCCTTAATTGGCTAAAAACAAAGACAACAGTGTAGAGTAGCATAGCAATTGTTTTGCTCTTGATTTAGGCATATTTTCTATTACATCAATAGTTTCTCTTCTCTCTGATCCATACTCTGTTCCAAGATCTCTCATTCTATATTAACAGTTGAATTTAAAGACAGATGTGCAGACAAAGAAAAAGAGGCAAAGGGAGCTCTCTAAAACTGAGACCTTTTTTTCTGTACAAACTATCCACATCGCTGAAATACAGTGGAGGAAAAATCATTGATTAGTATCGTTTTCACACGTGAAATGTTTTAACCTCAGGAAAACTTGAGCAAAACAACTAGATTTTGAGAAATCAAGTCTACATAATTCCTATTTCTGTTTTTAAGTAGAAGTCATCCTGTGTTTTCCCTTTGTTTACACATAATACAGGCATCTTATGCTTCAAAGAAAAATAATAATAAAACCATAGTGAGGAAGCACCTCAACATAAACAAGGCAGAATAGGTTCTACACTAGAGCAGGTCGTTTTTTAAATAGTAAGTACTAACTTATTCCTACCTAGGATAGTTGTAGTCACGCTAAGAATCCAAAACAAAATGCCTGGCTGTATTGTATCTTCTTGTTTTCAGTACTAAAGTCTGACTAGATATTTCACACAAGAGTTCCTAAACCTTTATTCTTTGGCAGGGTCTGTCTGCCTCCCCTGCCCCTTGTTCTTTCAGCACCTGGTACTAGAGGTTGCCACTTCAGCCACCATAGACTTGGGGGAAGCATGCATCTGAACCTTAATTATGACCTACTCCTCCCAGTGACTGGGTAGTGCAAACCTGAACGAGATTCCAACAGGAGATAATTAAGATAATAGAAGTTGCATGTTCTTCATAAACTGGAGAGAAAGAAAAAAAATCTGCCTCCCAAGTTTCCTAATATTAAACGTCAAAGAGGGGGAAAGAGTATACCAATAATTTAGGAGGGAAGTTTCTCTAGAATAAGACTAGTTTTTTTTCCAGAGACACATTTATTTGTACCCAAGGCTTATTTTAAAACATATGCAACCCTCACAATACATGTCACACTGGGAGCAGGGAAGCTAGCTGCAGAACTGCTTCTGACATACAGGCGCCTAGCTCAGAATGCATTTCTGCAGAATCCAGGAAGATCAATAGACTCAGGAAACAAACATGTTGATGGATGAGGACGGGGCTGAAAACGACCAGGTTGAGGTGGCCACGCTTGCAGGTTTCACAAAGGTTGCAAACGATCCCTCTTTTCTTTTAAGGGGGAAAGGGGAAAAAGGAAATGAGAAGGGGGAGAAAAAAAGAGGAAAGGGAGGGAAGAGAATGGAGCGGGTGGTGAGAAAGGGAAGAAAGAAATGAGGACGAGGAAAGAGAAAGAGAGGAGCCTGAAGAGGGGCGGGGGAATAGGAAGGAAAGCTATGATGTATGGACGCTCACCAGCCACCAGCCAAGCGCTCCATCACCCTAAGCCTGCATCGCCGGAGACATGGGGCCCCCGGTGCCGACAGTCCCCGCGGTGACCCCAGCGTAGGCAATCCCGAGATGCCCAAAGTAGCCCACTGCAGCCGGTCTACCCGAACCCGCCACTCCCCGGACCGCGCTGGCCACCCCCGCCCGCGACTTCCCCCCGCGCCCCCATCATCTCGGGGAAAAAGCCTAAAGGAGCGCAGCGATGGGGAAAGAAAAAAAAAATCAAAGGGAGGGGATAGGCAGGGGAGATCACCAAAAGCCAAAAAAAAACAAAAAAAACAAAAATTTTAAGAAAATAACCTGATCATAGGTCCTGAGGAAGCAGCAGTGGAGGGGACCCGTGGCAGGCACCTGGGGACGAACACGCTGTTGCAAATACCCCGGGCTCGGTTGGGCTGGGCGATTTTCCACAAAAGGAACTTTGCAAGGAGCGCCGCGGTGTGCAAGGGAAGAGAAGGCGATCACAGCGTTACCTGGCGGAGGTCGTGCCGGCGGGCCGCTGAAATCCTCAGGTTTGCGATCCTGAGCCCCCTTGATCAGGTTACTATGGAAATCGTCTTAAGGAGAAGGAAGGGGAGGGAAAAAAAAAAAAGCCAGGCACATCCTTGTCACCCCGGAGGAAACTGCTGCGGCCGCCGAGCGCGGGCGCGGGACCGGGCGCGGCGCCTCTCCCGGCCCGGCACGCGGTATCCTCCCTCCTCGGCCGGGCCGCGCCTCCCGCCCCGCGCCGCCGCCGCCGCCGCCGCCGCCGCCGTCGCGCAGCTCGCGGGCCGAGCCGAGCCGAACCCTCCGCGGCGCGCAGCCGGGAGCCGAAGCGCGAGCTCGCGGGCAGGCGCCTGCCGGCTGGGCGGCGAGGGGCGCTGTTTCCCAGCCGCGCAGCTGGAATTTAAAGGGACAGGCGCGGCGCGGGGGTTCTAGGCCCCCGCCCGGGAAAGGGGCCCGCGGGGGACGCCCACCGTCTCGGCCCCTGCGAGAAAGTTTCCTGCGGGGACGGCGGTGAAGACCAGCCTCTGCCTCCTCTCTCGAATGCAGAACACAGGCTGTAAGGAAAGAGTTAAAGGGATTTCTCCCCCCTCCCTGGGAGATCGGGGGGGAAATGATTTGTATGCTCAACAAGTCATGCACCTATTTTCAGCCGCTCTCGTTTCCGTCCTTGTGCACCGACTTTTTTCATTGAAAGCACGACGGCAAACGGGGGTTCACTCCTCATTTTATGTGCGACTCTAAGCAGAGATGCGTGGGTTTGAGGGAAGGCGGTGGCGGGAAGATATAGCTGTCAAGTATCTTGGAAAATCTTTTTCTTTTTCTGGGGGGGGGGGGGGGGGGGGGGGGGGGGGGGGGGGGGGGGGGGGGGGGGGGGGGGGGGGGGGGGGGGGGGGCGGGGGGGGCGGGGGGGGGGGGGGCGGGGGCGGCGCCGGCCACCGCCCGCCCCCGCACGCCCCGCACCACGACCCACACACCTCTCAGTGGATACTGGGATCCGCAGATATTTCTTCATGGCCAGCATACTCCTTTTTTTTTTTTTTGAGTTGGCGTCTCACTCCATCACCCAGATTGGATTGCAGTGGCCGCTTCCGGCCACCGCAGCCTTGACCTGCTGGGCTCCGGCGATCCTTCCACCTCAGCCCTCCGAGTAACCGGAACTACAGGCGTGCGCTACCATGCCCGGCTAATTTTTTTGATTTATTGTAGAGATGAGGTTTCGCCTGACCAGGCGGGTCTCAAACCCGTGGGCTCAGGCAATCCACTCACCTCAGCCTCCCAAGGTACAGGATTACAGGCTGAGCCACCGAGCCCGGCTAGCACACTCCTAAATAGACAAAAATTGGAACCATTTCCCCTGAAAACTGGAACGAGACAAGGATGCCCACTCTCACCCCTCCTGTTCATTATAGTATTGGAAGTCCTGGCTAGAACAATCAGAGAAAAGAAGGCAATCAGGGGTATCCAAATAGGTAAAGAGGAAGTCAAACTATCTCTCTTTGCAGATGACATGACTGTACACCTTGAAAACCTAAGAGAATCTGTCAAAAACCTCCTTACACTGATAAAGGACTTTGGCAAAGTCTCAGGATATAAAATAAATGTGCAAAAGACAATCGCATTTCTTTACACCAATAATAAACAAACAGAAACCCAAATAAAAAGCAC